>VDFB02122895.1:0-15623 GCA_007258455.2 Sequoia sempervirens
GGAAGGAAGAGGAGGCAGCCATCTTATGTTCTCAATCATTCTGATTTCGATGACATTTACCAAGATGCGCCAGATAAGAGAGTTAAGAATATGGTTCATGTAGAGAGAAACACTGACATGGAGGTTGTCATTGAGACTGCCGTACCTCCACAGGGGAAGAACTTGGCTGAATTAGAGTCTCAGGATTTTGAAGTTATCACAGTCAACCTTGGTCGCAGCACACGCCAGACTCAGGTTGATCTTCTTCAAGTTGCTACAGATAGTGCCAAGGACAGAATACTAAAGGATGGAGAAGACAAAGCAGCCCTCAAGGCTGAAATCAGACAGCTTCGTCAGTACATTTCTACCCTTGTGCACAGACCAGAAGCCATCAACACACTCCCACCGATGCTTGAGCCACCAGTAGAGCAAAGTCAGCTCAATCCCTTAGTTGCATATGGCAAGCGTTTGGAGGAATGGGAGGAAAGATTTAGGTGAGCTAGGGGCAAATTTGCACCATGCTTACAGAGTTATATCAGTTGCGGTACAATGCACGAGAGCTCCGTATCCGTCTTCAGGATGAGGAACGGGATATGGCTGTTAACAAACCCAGGGATGAAATTATGATTGCTCACCTGAGTTTGGCTTATGACACAGTCACAGATGCAGAAGACAGAGAGGCTATCTACTCTTGGAAGACACAGTTGGTTTTCAGAGCAAAGATAGAGGACAGCTTGGCATCAGAATTGGCTGAGAGTAGAGAGCACGTCACTAGTGCACTCCGGTTCGTGAGGACTCTTGTGTCTCGCTTACCGTGCCATTATCAGATCGAGGGTGGTGCCTACGTGGAGCTTACCGATGTTAAGTCAGAGCTTCAGGCACTCATTCATATCATTTTCAGTGGGGAGACAGATGGCTGTAAGGTTACTCAACTTACAGTCATGTCAGCATTATTCGATGAAGCAACGAGAAGCAGAAGGGAACTTCAGTCTCAGATCACAGCTGGTGAGGACATGCTGTATCGACATAGCATTCTTAAATCCCGAGTCTCCTTACGCTCCGGATAGTGATGATTAACAATCTCATTAGAGGATTGATTGCTCGAGATCACACATAGTGAACTTCAGTTCCCGCCTCTCAGGATAGACATTACACACACGAGTTGAACTGGGTGTTACCCTTTCGAGTTAACTCGAAGTTGTTATCACATGCATATCTATTCTGAGACTCGCCTTTCCACACTTGGAGTTTTATTTTTAGGGTTTTCGTTAACTGATGATAGTCTTCCATTAACTTGCTTTCAATAAGGACGTGCATGCTCGCACAGTTGTCCATTTTAGATTAGATGTTTCAGTTAAACTGAGGGTAGTTTCCCAGTTAACTGTATAGTTTACTTAATTAGGGTTTGGCGCATAGCTTGCATGCATTGCGAGAACTATAGATGACACAAGGTGATTTTAGGGTTCCCTACACCTTGATGTATATAAATAAGAGCTTTTGCTCATTTGTAAATAACTTTTGCTTGAGAGAGAAATATATGCTGCGCCTACCTTGCCCTCAATATTGCTCTTTTTGGTACTTGTTCATGTGTCTTCACTATTGCAATTGATTGTTATGCCACATAGGGTTTCGAAAGATTGTAATGCTGAATTCTTTCCATAGCTTAGATATATCTGTTTGAGCATCTTTATCATTGAAATCAATTGTTATGCCACATAGGGTTCCAAGAGATTGAAGTGATAAGGCTGTTTATGTTAATTTACCATTGTGATTGATCGTTATGCCACATAGGGTTTCGAGAAGTTGCAGCGATAAATCTGTTTTGTGAATCTTTATCAATATAATCGAAGGTTATGCCACATAGGGTTTCGTGAGATTATAAAGATAAAGGCTGTTTTGTGAAGACTTTGCTGTTTCGATCGAGTGTTATGCCACATAGGGTTCCATAAAATTGTCTTGGTAAAGTCTTAAATCTGTTGTGCCCAATAAGTTGGTTTAGATTGAGATGATAGTTGTGCCACCTTGCCCTCAAGTAGAGAATCTAAATCCGTTTATCGTCAGTTAGTCAAACCTTGCTCCGTTTCCTCTTGCTCTGTTTTCCTGAGGAGATTGGATAGATATAAGTTGTAGTTTAGTTGATTTGCGAAACCAGAGAAAACTCAGCTGCAACGTGTAAGTTCTTTCAAGAAAGCCTTGTGCCTCTAGCAGCTGAAACAAAAAGACAGGACATAGTTTTAGCTTATTTTTCCTTTGCAAGTATATTTGTCAAAGTACAACGAGGGAGCTTCCCCTCCATAATTTGAAGAGCACTCATTGCGTAGTGTGCATAGGCTGTTCATAACAACTTCTACTCCAGAGGTGTTAGTTGTTACTAACAAGAAGTTTGAGTAATAAAATCATGAGCCTCCTTTGCCTTGATATAACACCTCAGATTTCCGTTATTTGTGTTCTACTTTTATGATCTTGATTTCAACTTACATTGAAGTGTGTAGATGTTTGTTGAGAGAGAGCTTATTGAAGTATTTTGTCAGAAATCAACCTTGTTCATTTCTAGTTTCTCTTGCTCTGCTTATTACTTGAGAAATTAGAAACATCTTTAGTTTAAGTTAGTCGTAGTTGAAGTTCTTAAAATAGAAAACCTCAGCTGCGACATTTGTGTTTAATAAACCTTGTGCTCTAAGCTGATCAAAAAGATAGGCAACTTAGTTCTTAGTTTACTTTCTTTCAACACCATCAGCAAGAGGGAGCTTCCCCTCCTAATTTGAAGAACAGTTTATCTATGCATAGCTGTCCGTTTCAAATACGCATTCCAGAGGTGCGAATTTAAACGCCAACAAATAGCAAAAGTGATAATTCCATATAAAGTTTATGTTTGTATTTGTCACTTACCTTGCTTAACTCCTCTACATTTTTTACGAATCAATCATCAAAAACTATTTTTGTAGCCTTCTCTGCTTTGATTTTTTGGAATATGGAGACTCCATCCAAGGACTATACACAAATGCTTGAGAAAAGGGATTGCAACAAAAATGCTTTGCAAAGTAAGGAAGTGGCTAGCAAATCGTCACTCCCAATTGCACAAGCTCCTTGCCATTCATGTGCTTTCTCATCAAAGAAAGGACCCAAGTATGGTTGTAGATAAATTTGGTAATGTATTTAACATCTTCAGCCATACATCTAATCCATCCAATTTTCACAATGTCCTCAAGCATCAAATACAAGCAATGTGTAGCAAAAGGAGTCCAATAAATAGTAGGATGTTTCTCCATAATAAGTCTCCACATGGACACCTATGTGTTGCGTTGTAAAATAATTTAGTCAACAATTTCAACCCCAACCTCTTGGAACACTCCATTCAATAGATTACGCAAAATTTTAGCAATTTTGACTTCGTGTAAGTCATCTATGGACTTCAAGAACACCAATGTGCTATTAGAGGCCACTAAAAATTAAGGAGAATCCTATTCCACCCATCTATCCATCCATCTAATAAGATGCTGCACCCTTTTCTCTTCCATACCTTCCTTTGATCCTCAATCAAAATCTGTGTATTTTTCTGGGCTTCCTCTAGCAATGACCCACTGAAATCCTTGGTTGTGGTTGTTGGAGATTTAAACCCATTATCGGTAACTATCAATGCATTCACCAACCCTTCCCAATATGGATTGTTTGCCATATTGAAGATTAAATTATTGTAGTACCAAAAGTTTATCACTACCATCCTAGCCTCATGGTGTTTTTCCTTATTCCAAGTGGTACCTTCAAGTGAAGATTGTGGTCCTGGAACATTGCATGGAATAAAGAAATTTGGTGCCGACAAAGAAGGAAGACAAGTAGAAGTAGAACCCTCAAGAATCTCACCAATAGAGGAAATTGGATAACAAATGTTTGGGGCAGCAAAAGATCCTATCAATAATTTAGGATTGGCATTCATTGCTTGTCTTCTACTTTTCCATTTTTTCAATTTCATAACTAGCAAGTAGGGCAATCATTTCTCTCGTAACCTCTTCAAACACAACAAGGCACGCCTTCAGATCATGTCTAGGTATTTTAGCAAGGTGGTAATTTAATCTATTAATTCCCCCTATCATAAGAAGCTTATATTTATTGCAACAAACTTGAACCTTGACAATGCCCAACATTCCATACTTCCGTGCAGGGTTTTCCAAAAAAAAAAGAGCAAGGTTTTTTAAAAAATAGCAAGTGACAAAAAAATAGCAAGTGACAAACATTTTTAAGAGAAAATAGAGTGCAAGTACATTAGAAAAATGTTAGGAAATGATGGGGGAGAGGGGAATTGGCCAACATTTCCCCTTAGGTTTTCAATTTTTTTTATTTTCAAATCCAAAAAATAAACAAATATATAGATACATATTGGTTTGAATCTTTGAAGGGGCCTTAAAATCTACTTCCAATCCCTTCTCTCAACATGTTCTTGTCAAGTAAATGCTATAGACGTCCTTTACTAGGCAAAATTAGATCGAAAAATGTCAAAAAAGATGAAGTGAAATGCTGAAATTGTGTGGGTTTTAACTTTTATTATAACCAGTGTTACAAGACTCAACGAATCCCAAGGTGCGTGACTTTGACCAAGTCTTGGGGACTTGAGACTCGGGTACCTGATGAGTCTAGGAGATTTGCCAAGTCTACCAAATTCACCGGACTCGATGACTCCTATAGGCTAGACTCGACTGAAGTTGGGGAAATGAAAAAATTGACATTTTAGTTACTTTAAAAAAAATTACGACCTTTCAATGCTTGTTTTGGTTTATGACATGCCAATCTAAGATTTTTTTTTAACTATGAAAATGGTGTGCACCATCAAGATCTGTGTGGTTTTGAAGGTCTTCATTTTGGCTTAGGGGTGAGGGCTTCACCCCTCAACCCCACCCTAGATCGCAACAAGGAACACACCAAGGGCACCATTTCTCAACCCTGCTAGGAGCACTGCCCATCGACTCTATTGGGGTTGTTGCCCCCAAACCCCCATCAAACTATAAGTCTAACCAAGTAATACACCAATAATGAATCATGATCACAAAATCTACAAAATACATATCCTCTATTACAAATCTCTACATATCCACAATCAAGGATTATCTTGTTTAATACAATGGACAACTTGTTTATTATACAGGGACTACCATAGACAAAATTGACATGCTACGATTGTTATACTATTGAATACGAGTTAAGTCATGTTGGCAAGAAATACCATTTTCATAATGCAAAACTATATCAATCGTACCCTACACAGACAACTCATAGAACAATCCCATCTATTAATATCCCATCTAAGGTCAAACTAGAACATAACCAGTTATCTTTTTCAGCAAGTTTTCTGGATGTGATTGTGTGAGAATTTTTACATCAATGTTTCGGATCACACTTTGTGATCCATCATCAGGATGAAAGCAAAGAGCTCAAGGAGAAATTTATTATAAAAAAAATGTACTCATTTTATTTATTTATTTTTTTCATTTTTCCATTTTTTTTTTCCTTGAGCTCTTTGCTTTCATCCTGATGATGGATCACAGAGTGTGATCTGAAACGTTGATGTAAAAATTCTCACACAATCAAATCCAAAAAACTTGTTGAGGAACATTATGGATTGTGGAAACTTGATATCATTAGTTATCTTTTTATTTGACCATTCCTCTTTATTAATGAGTTTGACAACAAAAACATGTACTCTTGAAGGCTTCAAGAAAACTTTAATGATAAGTCCCTCACTTGAATATGCACACCAATCAGGCATGTCTTTGTTAACTCATGCTCATATGTATATATAAAGAACATCATAATTCCTATTCAATTACCCATGCTCACAAAGGTTCTATAATGTCTATGATGAATGCTATAATCAATGTTATCATATGAATATTTGAAATTTCCTTATATTTTTAAATTTTCCCTATTTTTTTAAAAGTTGTCCCCTATCGTCCCCTAAAAACTGGCCAAAAAAAGTCCCTATACCAAAAAAACATCCCCTACCATCCCCATCCCAAAAACTTGGGGGAGCATAGAGAAAAAATTTGAAGATAATAAACAAAACATTAAGTGTTAAAACAAAAACAGTTAAAATCATCTCTTACACCCTAAAAACACATTCTCATTTTGTTTTCAAATCTTAGGTGTTGACTTATCTCCCATCAGCCTAGAGGAGGTTGATCCACAATCAAATTGGATCACCAAGGTTGACAATCTTGTCTCAGTGATGATGACCTTGCATGGGTTGATCAAGTGGATCAAGAGGCAAAGGCAGTAGCCATGGCAGAGGAGGATAGAGTAGAAGCCAAGAGAACACGAGGAGACCCCTTGGATGTTGTGTCATTGACACACAGGAAAATATCATAGCTGCATCATCATGCCAGACCTATCTTAGACGTTAGCGCAAGACTTGTCGTGATGTTGGGACGAGTGATGCAAGCTCCTCTGAGCCATAGACTTATATTTTCAATTTTGATATCTGTTTTGATGCCATAGATTTCATAATCAATGAGATTTGTATACATTTGACAATATATATAATTTTCAATTTATATATCTAACAATGTTGTTTCCTTCAGCTAAAAATTAAAATTCATTTTAACACTCATGTGATCAATGTATACTTGTGTATATGGTCAAAGTAGCTTCTATTTGATTAGTTTATTGTGTCTTTAAAGTTTATTTATTAAATGGTGCATTTTAACACTCATGTGATCGATGTATACTTGTGTATATGGTCAAAGTAGCTTCTATTTGATTAGTTTATGTGTCTTTAAAGTTTATTTATTAAATGGTGCATTTTAACACTCATGTGATCGATGTATACTTGTGTATATGGTCAAAGTAGCTTCTATTTGATTAGTTTATTGTGTCTTTAAAGTTTATTTATTAAATGGTGCATGAAACAAGTTTTCACTCCTTAAAAATCTCCATATTTCATGGATTTTTCAATTTGCCAAGTCTAGGCACCAAGTTAGAGTTCGAGTCAAAAATCAGTTTGCCAAGTCCAAGGCGAGTACAAGTCTTGTAACTATGGTTATAACCCTTTGTTATGTGAGTCCAACCAGGAAACTCACTAGTCCATGCATGAAACTCAGGAAAATCTTGGCATAAACTCTCCGAGTACTCAACATGACTCTGCCCTAACTCGACTTGTGAGTCCAAGTTACAACTCAGCAAAGAGAGCTCAAAAACTTGTGAGTCGCACAAAGTCAGCCAAGTACACAGTGAGTTTTCAATCTCTGATCCATAATGTGTTGCAGGCCATTTGCAAATGTTAAGATGTTATTGCTATCATCTTAGCATTCTTCAAGGCCTCAGGGAGGCAATAAGATTGTAAATGACTATAATAGGCCCCTCAACATCTATTTATAGCTATCAACCAACCCAAACAATAGCACTAATACTGTATATCAAGATAATACCAAATATCAATCCCCGCACATTTGCTGGGTCTGCTGCCCTATTATATTTCATGTAGCAATGTGTGAAGCTGATTAAATCAAAATTCTTCAGTAACAACAATGCTTCCAAATGCATTGCCAATTTTTCTACTTCAATATTGAGTTAAAACTGCTCCTTGGCCCACCCACTAGCTTTTGTATGTTTTGTGGGATGTTCAGTTTGAACTCATAATGATGAGAATTTTTTGTGCAGGTACCATAGTTGCTTGGTCATTTTTAATGACAAAGAGCGTTAAAATAATTGTAGTGACCATTCCCTATTGTGACATCAACCCTTTCTTACACTGAAATGATAACCACTAATTAAATCTCATTTAGAAAACATTGTGGTTCCTTTAAGGGTATATGATAAGTCATTTATTTAGGCTAAGGGGTAGTCACCTCATACTATAACCATATTTCATGATATTAGTATATACATATCCTCATTATTCTTTCTTTTTAACCATTAGAAACATTGTTTGTATGTATACTTTTTTAATCTGTTTTCTATGTTGATTATTAGCTTCTTGTTTTCCATGTAAGCTAATATATAGGGAGAGTTTGTCTAAAAGTTGGTTTTGTGTTTGGTTCAAATTCAATTGTGCGGTCTATCTTTAAGGGATTTTTTCCATAATAACACACTCCTTTGGGGTGGGAGCAGTAGTGGCAAATCATCTGAGAGGATATCCAGATCCTTCTTTTTCTTCAATAAAGACTTGAATTTGAGTTTTTGTGTTTAGGTTATTCATCAATACTTAATGAATACTATCTAATAATATTTGTTTTTTCTTGTTAGCCTTTTTAAGTTGGATTCAAGATACGAAAGATATAATTAGGTAGTCCTTGTCATCCCTAAATGTGAGTTTCCTACCCTTGGAATTTGAGGAATTTATCATTGGTATGAATTATGACATTGGAAACTTCATTTCCACTAAGTTTGCTCAAAGTACATTTGAAGGATGAAATTGGATTGCACTTATGAAGATGAGTTGGCAAACTTTGACAATTCAAAAAAAGTAAATACAACAATTCAACACATAAGTCTATGATGACAAGTAATTGTATGTTGCATATTTTTCCTCTCAAGGAAGAGTTCAATTGGTTGATATCTTTCAAAGTTTTTTTAACTCACTTTGAGGTTTCATTGTTTGGGTGTTCCTACTTTTGGAAACTACACTGGTTATCTTTGTGTCTTTGTTTCCACACTGATAGCATTCCCTTACCTCCCTGTTACATATTCCCTTGTGCTCTCCAACAATCTCTGCTATGCTGACTAATACATTTTGGTAAGAGATCTTAGGTGCCCAGTTATGAACCTTGATTTCTTGTATTGTAGTTTTTGCTTGCTTTTATTTGTCTTATAAAATGCATTATGAAGGGTTATTTAGAATTTTCCATCTTAAGAGCTAGAGATATAGCTTCCTCACAAGATTGGGATCATTTGGAATAAGCCCATTATGTGACATAATGTTATACTGCTTTGTTGATTTAAGATAGCTTCGGTCAGATATAAATGATGATTGCATTCATGCATCATCATCATTTATATTTAACCAAACTGTTCTTAAAATATATAAAACCATCAAATAAGTTATTCGAATTTCAGATGATGATGATCGAAATTTGCAAATGGATAAATCGGAATTCATATTAGATGATTGTTGTTTGTTAAATACACACATCTTAGTCTATGGATAACACCGAATGGTTTCGGTTGTTAAGGGAGCCCGCGTGCTCAAGGGACACGTCCCATGAGCGGACGTGTCTCCACTTTGTGGAGACATGTCCTCTCATGAGATGCGTCTCTCCTTGAGGCGTGTCTCCCACATATAAATGGGACTTCATTCCCTTATTTGCAAGACATCGAAATCTATAAATGTTCTGCAATCAGCACATTTGATACAAAAGAAATAAATCTGACTTAGAATTCTAGAACAGAATTTCAAACTTAGAATTTCCATAGGTTCTTTTAGGATACAATCTGATAAGATTTGATTAACATTTACATGGTATCAGAGCCAAGTTGAGTGAATCCAAATCAAATCTAGATATCAGATTACTTAGAAAAAATTCGTATTTTTGAAAAATCGAATTCACATCACATTCTTCATAATGTCAAGTGTGATCAGATTTGAAGATCGTCTTGAGGGAGCAAACAACTTCACCTCATGGAAATTCAGAATCATGATGATTCTCAAAGAAAATAAGTTAGACTCATTTGTGAGAGAAAACAAGAGGGAACCAGAGGATGATCCTGAGAAAACTCAATGGATTGAGAATAATGAAAAAGCCATGAAAATCTTAGTAGATGCAGTTAGGGACCACATAGTACCTATTCTAGCAAAACATGAAACTGCATATCTAATGTTCAAATCCCTTGAGAGCACCTATGAGATAAACAACACCTGTAGGACTCTTGCATTAAAGAGGCAAATCAACAATGTCCAAATAAACAAAGGAGAAACTATTAATGCATACTTCATGAGGATCATTGAACTAAGGGATCAATTATCTACAATTGGATATCAAATTGATAGCAAAGAGTTAACACTAATTGCACTAGGAGGCCTACCAAACTCATGGGAGTCATTTGTTCAAGGAATAAGTGCGAGATCTAAACTCCCCAAGTTTGATAGGCTAAGAACAGACTGCCTTCAAGAGGAAACAAGACTCTCAACAAAAGAAAACAAACAAAAATCCATAGATGAGGACATTCAAGTGCTCAACACATCATCTAATAAAAGGGGTAAGAAAAACTCTTACAGGAAAGGATCATTTAAGAGAAAGAGAAATTCCCATGGAAAAGGATCATTCAAGAAGAGGAAAGACATCTCTCAAGTACAATGTTTTAGATGTGATCAATATGGGCACTATGCAATGAAGTGCCCTGACAGATCAAAACAACAAGCATCATTTGCTAAAGTAGGAAAGTCAAATTCAGACCATGATTCTGAGAAATTTGTATTCTATTCAGCCTTATCAAGTCAAGTATCTAACAATATCAACAACTGGGTGATTGATAGTGGTTCTTCGAGGCACATCACAGGGTTTAGAGAACACTTAGACACTATGACTGAAGAGACTGATGAAGAAGTAACAATTGGGGATGATTCTGCACATCCAGTAAAAGGGGTTGGAACTTGCTCCATCACATTGAAATCTGGTCTCTCCCTTCAACTCACTGAGTTTTATTCGTACCTGGAATAAAGAGGAATCTAATATCCATCTCTGCTCTTGAAGACAATGGATATAGGGTTACCTTTATGGATGGGAAAGTTCTGGCATGGCCTAAGAACTCAACTATAAAGAAAGCTCTAACCATAGGTGTAAGACAAGGTTATCTTTATAAACTATGCACTGAAGTCAAGCAAGCCCTTACCCTTGATACTTCTGATTCAAATGAAATTTGGCATAGAAGATTAGGACACCTTCATTTCCGTGCCCTACCTTCCGTAGAAAAACTTGTAACAGGATTACCTAAGTTAAAACCAACTCATGAAGGAACTTGTAAAGGTTGTGCCCTAGGAAAGAATACAAAGGGATCCTTTCACAATAGCTTGAGCAAAACCCAAAATGTATTAGAATTGGTTCACTCTGATTTATGTGGACCCATGTCTGTACCCTCCAAGGCAGGCTTCCTATACTATGTCATATTTATAGATGACTTCTCTAGGAAGACCTGGATTTACTTTCTTAAGTGTAAAGAGTCAATAGAAATCCTTAAAAGGTTCAAGGAGTTCAAAGCTCTTACTGAAAACTTCTCTGGGAAGAAAATAAAAATCTTAACAGACAATGGGAAAGAATACACCTCTGAAATCTTTAAGGAATTCTACATGAATGCTGGGATTAAGAGGGAGTTTACAGTAGCCTACAACCCTCAACAAAATGGGGTTGCTGAAAGGAAAAACAGAACCATTGTAGAAGCTGCAAAAGCAATGTTGCTTGACCAGAACATTGAAACCTCATTCTGGGCAGAAGCCTCTAGAACTGCTATCTACATCCAAAATAGATGTCCTCATTCTCACCTAGATAACAAAACTCCTGAAGAAGCATTTACTGGCCTAAAACCTGATATTAGTCACTTTAGGATTTTTGGTTGCCCAGTCTATATTCATGTGCCCAAGGAGAAGAGATTCAAACTAGAACCTTCCGGAAAGAAAGGGATATTTATGGGATATAGTGAAACCTCCAAGGCCTACAGGATATTCATACCCGGGCAGAATCAAATTGAATTGAGCAGAGATGTCATCTTTGAAGAAGACATTGCATTCAAAAGGGCAAGAAGTTCTAGTGAGATAGAAAATTATTCCCCTAGGGTATTAGAAGTGGAACCTACTCCTGAGATTCAGAGGGAGTATCCTGAGGAAATGCCAAATGAACTTCAATCTACTTCAGATGAGAATGCAAATGACAACAGCAAGAAGAGGCCACTTTGGGCTAGAAAGATGATCAAAGAAGCTGAGAATCATGCAGCACCCAAAGGAACATTTAGGGAGAGTAAAAGACCCAAACGGTTCTCAAGCTATGTTGCTCTAATGAATGACATCATAAATTCAGAACCCACCAGTGTTTCAGAAGCCTTCAGACATCAAGTATGGAAGGACGCTATGACGGAAGAGTATCAGTCCATTCTAAAGAATGATGTATGGGATATAGTGCCTAGACCAAAAGAGAAATCTGTTGTCTCTTCTAAATGGCTCTTCAAAATCAAACATGCTGCTGATGGCAGTATAGAAAAACATAAGGCACGTTTTGTGGCAAGAGGTTTTTCATAGAAGGAAGGCATTGATTATGAAGAAACATTTGCACCTGTTGCCCGTTACACATCTGTGAGAGTAGTGATAGCCATTGCAGCAGCTAAAGGCTAGAAGATCCATCAAATGGATGTGAAAATTGCCTTCCTAAATGGAACCATTGAAGAGGAAGTCTATCTAGAACAGCCTGAAGGTTTTGTGATACATAAACCTGACTCACATGTATGCAGACTAAAGAAAGCACTCTATGGACTTAAACAGGCACCCAGGGCCTGGTATGAAAGAATTGACAGCTACCTCTTGGGACTAGGATTCTCCAAGAATGATGCAGACCCAAATCTTTACTTTAAGGTAATCAAAGGTGATATGTTAATAATTATTTTATATGTTGATGACCTGCTGATAACAGGAGATCACCTCATTGCTCAAGGAAAGAAGGATCTAACTTCAGAGTTCGACATGAAAAACTTGGGCATCTTACACTACTTCCTAGGTTTAGAAGTATGGCAGTAATCAGAGTTGCATCAAACTCTCTGTAAATCCAGTATTCCATGATAGATCTAAGCACATTGAGATCCCCTACCATTATCTAAGAGACATGGTAGAAAGGAATGTGATCCAGTTGGAGTATATTAGTACAAATGATCAAACAGCAAACATTCTCACCAAACCTCTCTCCCGAATCAAGGTTGAACACTTCAGGAAGAAGCTTGGTATGATTGAAATGTAATTTGATATTATGTTTGAAATTCAAAATTGTTTAGAAGTTGTACTAATATATTTAAAGATGTTTAATGTGTAAACTCTTTTGTCATGTGTGTGACTCCATGACCTTATGGGCTCGCTCCCCTTGTGTACATTATTGAAAGGTGACGATCTTTCTAATAATGAACACTTGTATGTGACATTGTAAAGTGACGACTCTACAATGATGAGTTGAACTATCATGATAGATATCATGTGACTTGATATCTATGGACATGTCATGATAGTATCTCTTGGACACTTTGATGGATATCATGGGACTTGATGTCATTTGAAGATCATTGTGATCCTTAAGAGATAATCATGGTGGATAACTATATATATCCGTGGATATGCCATGAATTATTATGGTAGACATCATGTGACTTGATGTCAGTGCACATACCATAATGAAGATGTGATTATGAAGAATGTCATGTGACTTGACAATCTTGAGAAAACATATCATATCTTCGATATCACGTGTGAAGGTGATATCTCCACTTATTTGATTTGGAATATCTTCCCTAGCTAAGAGGGAGTGTTGATTTAAGATAGCTTCGGTCAGATATAAATGATGATTGCATTCATGCATCATCATCATTTATATTTAACCAAACTGTTCTTAAAATATAAAACCATCAAATAAGTTATTCGAATTTCAGATGATGATGATCGAAATTTGCAAATGGATAAATTGGAATTCATATTAGATGATTGTTGTTTGTTAAATACACACATCTTAGTCTATGGATAACACCGAATGGTTTCGGTTGTTAAGGGAGCCCGCGTGCTCAAGGGACACGTCCCATGAGCGAACGTGTCTCCACTTTGTGGAGACATGTCCTCTCATGAGACGCGTCTCTCCTTGAGGCGTGTCTCCCACATATAAATGGGACTTCATTCCCTTATTTGCAAGACATCGAAATCTATAAATGTTCTGCAATCAGCACATTTGATACAAAAGAAATAAATCTGACTTAGAATTCTAGAACAGAATTTCAAACTTAGAATTTCCATAGGTTCTTTTAGGATACAATCTGATAAGATTTGATTAACATTTACATGCTTGATCAAATATAAGCATCTGATATTTTGGAAAAAGTCAAGTAGTGAGTTGTCAATTTTTTTGTGATCTCATTATAATCCTTTCCGCACTGCCTGTTGTCTGAGTATACCTCATTCCACATTGCCTACTCTAAGCATTTCTACAATGTCATTATGTGGAGAAAGCATTTTTCTCCATTGAGGATTTCCCACATGTAAATAGGCTCCTTATTGGTTTCAGCTTTTGTTTAAAGAATATCAAACCAGTTTAGTGACAACTCTTTGAGTCAAAATACCAAGAAAAAGCTTTATATTGCAATGGAATTACATGATAAAAAAAGGATATTTTCTACCGAATGAAGCCATGCTTAATAAATAACACTAAATTTGGGGTCAAAGTCCTGGATTTGCCATTATTCGAAGAGTTTGGTGTAGAAGAGGGAAAATACAGTCATCCCAAGCTCTCTAACTCTATTTTTCCTCATCCCATGTATCAATCAAGCCCTCCAACTCTATTTTTCATTTCTTGCAACTGACCTTACACAGGTACTTACCTGATTTCTCCTTCCTTCCATATGGCTTCAAAGATCCCATTCAAATTTTTCATTATTTGTGCGGTCTTGTCTTACCTGATTTCTCCTTCCTTCCATATGGTATTGTTGTTTGCCATGTTATGGGAGAGTGGAAAGTATTTAAATAAATTTGATACTCCTATAATGAACTCCCAATAAAATACATGCACATCAATATGCAAAACAGTAACTTTTGATTTTGATAGTACTATAGTGCCATATTCTAACAATAAAAATGTTTTATAACCTCATTGTGTGATAGAATATGATGCTTGCAATGAACTTCCATGTTTGATGATAGATCTGTGCTAAACACTTGGTGAGTATAAATTATGTTAAATGAAGTTATCTGCAAATTTTATAGAGACTTTGCAACTAATTCCAGATAAGCCATTTAGTTGATTCAATGATTGCTACTGAAATCCAACTTTCAGGGCTGAAATCTACAAACATAAAATAGGTAGCATTAAAATGTGTGAATTCACAAACATCTTCTATCCAATGATATGAATTACAATAGCCATAGTTTTAAGTACAAATTCTTTAAGTGTTGTTCACTTCCAAGAGAATATCCATTCGATGTTACCATGAACAACATGAAAGTGAATGAGTTCAAAGGCACACACAAATAAGAATAGTCACAGCACGAAACCAGATGTAGGAAAACTCCAACATGGAAATGGAAACCTCATGGACTTGGTATTGAGCTCAAAACAATTACTGGAGCAAGATACAAGTGCAGCTTCTCTATGTAACCAACGCCTGCCTCTCATTTTATACACTCCACCATATAAGCATCACCTAGATGCAATTAGTACAAGAGGACAATTAATGCTTATGAGAGTTGGGTTCCTATCAAACTCTTCTCATGAAACTCTATTACCAATTCTTCACAAAAATCCCCCAAATCTGGGTATAATCCACTCCCAGTTTAGACATAGGTGTAGTATGGGCACGGAGTTGACCAAGGTTTTGCTTTCTTCCTATGGATTCTGCTTTGACAAACCAAGGCAAACCCAACCAATTTTTTCAGAATCCCCGACAAACCCAATAGAAATTTGATGGTTTTTAAAATCTTTTTTAAATCTTTT
>VDFB02122896.1:0-17214 GCA_007258455.2 Sequoia sempervirens
AGCATGAAGACAAATTAGCCCTGTTTTGTCTCAGTCCCATAGGCTGTTTAGTCTCGCGGATGTCATTAAAATCTTTCATTCATTCATTCATTACATCTGTTCTCTTGTTTGTACTCTGTCAAAGAAAAGAAAATAAAAATAAAAATGTGATAATATTTATCTGTACAATTCAAATAGGGAAAGAGAATCCAAACTTTTCTGGAATTGGAAGATAAGAAGAAGATGCCTTCTACATGTTGATGTTATATATATGGTATTGTTGTAACTAATATTCTTCACATTGCAGCCAAGCTTTTGAAGTTTCAATTGCATTCATCTATTCTATTATTCTATTTTTTCATCTCAAGAAAAAACTTAAGATGGAGTCTATACTTGCAAGGCTGTTGTTGGAAAAGTTTGTGAGACGGCCTTTCAAAAAGTGGTTGACGAGGTGAGCATACTGAGGAACTTCACGGAAGACTTTCAACGGTTGAAGAACAAAATAAAGCAAATAAATTATTTTCTAGATGAAGCTGATGAGAAGAACTGTAGCCAAAAGGAGTCTGTCAAAGAATGGCTTCAAAGCGTTCGTGACATTGCCTGGGAGGCAGAGGACATATTTCAAATATGTGTTGTGGATTCTATGTATGCTACTAATACTCGGTTTTGCGCTTTGAGTTGTAATCAATTGATTCTTCGCCATCAAATGGGTAGAATAATTCAGAAGGTCAAAGCCCCAAATGAGCTCCGTTATTGAAGATGGAAATCAACTGAAAATAGTTCATACTGTCGTGTCCCACATAGGAGAGGCAGAATCATCAAGTACATCCCAGAGACGACAGTTTATGAGACTAAGTGTCCTACCCAGCGATTCGAAACCAGTGGGGATACAGCCCAAGGTTCAAGGCATGGTGAATTTTCTAGAAAACCCCCAATTTCCAATTATTGCAGTGGTTGGAATGGGGGGGTTGGGCAAGACCTATCTTCTTCAGCATCTCTACGACGCCCAAAAGGGAAGGTACGAGATATCTGTATGGATTTCAGTTTCTCAGTTCTATTCTTTTTCCAAGCTGCTCAGTGACTTAGCCTTTCAATTGAGTAGAGATTTAAGTAAGGAAATTAAGGAGGGTGGAGTAAGTGAAGAAGTAGCAGCACAGTGGATTCATAGATTTATCTTAGGGAAGAGTTGTCTAATTGTTTTAGATGATGTATGGAGGGCTACTAGAGAAAGTGATTTGCTAACTAAACTTGGAATCCCAACTGGAGCTAATAGTCAGTGCAAAGTTTTAGTTAGCACAAGAAGCAGAGAGGTTTCTACAAATCTTAATGCTAAGATTTATGAGATGGAAAGTTTGACAGATGAAGACAGTTGGAAGCTGTTTTGTGTTCATGCATTTCCTGAGAAAGAGAAAAACAGAGCACCAGAGTACCTGAAGGAGGTAGCTCTTAACATCGTGAAGGAATGTGCAAATTTGCCACTTGCCATCAAGACCACAGCAGCATCTCTGGCGAACACTACACTGCCAGGGGTCTGGCAGTCCAAGTTGACTACGCTGAAAAGTGTAGGCACTCCTAGCGATCATGTCATGGATATTCTTAGGCTGAGTTACGACGCCCTGCCTGCACATCTGAAGGCTTGTTTTGCTTATCTTTCATTTTTTCCCGAGGACGAGAAAATAAAGTGTGACTACCTCATATATCTATGGATGGGAGAGGGATTCATTCCAGCAGGAGAGAATCCGTGGGAATGTTTGTATCAGCTTGCCAATCTCTGTCTGGTTGAAGTATGGTACAATGATGATCCATACACTGATCATCTATTCAAGTTTTGTAAGATTCATGATTTATTGCTTGATTTGGCCATACTTATATCAAGAGAAAATGAATGTGCGTTTGCTGTTGATGATGCCTTCTCCATATTGCACTGTGTGAATGCAGCTAGTGGTAGCTGGTGTCGCCTATTTTTGGCGAAGAAAGATATTGATGAGCATGCCATCTCGCAGAGGCGTCCTGTTTCTCCCACACTTGTCCGCACACTGTCGCTCTCGCAAAATAGCCAAGTGCGAGGAAAAATTCCAGCGATGTTGTTTGGTGGTATGAGAGTTCTGCGGGTTCTCGATTTGAGCTACACAAATATCTCCACATTGCCTGCTTGCGTGGGAAAAATGAAACTTCTTAGGGTGTTGAATTTGAGGGAGACAAAGATTAAAGAGATACCAGAGTGTGTGAGATGCCTCAAGAGTCTCTTTTATCTTAATGTCTCTAATTGTATAGAATTAAAGAGGAGTCTGGCACCCAAGTGGATAAGTGAATTGAGGTGTCTTCAGCATTTCGAAAGCCAGTTTGTGCTAATGCCAAAGGGAATATCAAAGCTGGAGTCGTTGCGAACGCTGTGATCATGCCCTTATCCCTTGTCCCTGTCTACAGAAGAAGAGGGTGTGTTAAGGTTAGAGGATGTTGGGAAGATGAGTGAGATAGAGGAAATAGGGTTTGAAGTTGATGAATACCAGTTGAAGAGGATGGAAGAAGGGATCCTCGCGCCCTTGGAGAAGATGCGTCGGCTAGTAGTCTACAATTACATGGGCCAATCAGATTCGGATCTTCCACAGTTTCCGGAGAGAATGAGTGCAATGAGAGATCTGGAATATCTCACACTAGGTGGTTTTGCAGTGCCAAGTTGGATATGTTGTTTGGTAAATCTCAGGTACCTCTGTTTAGGGGGTTGTCATTCCAATAATTACCCGGAATTAGAAGCAATGCCCAATCTAGTGAGTTTAAGGTTGGAGCTGAACAAGAGGTGCAGAGAATTGCCAAAGGCGTTTGGAAAGTCGGGAGGGTTCCACAGCTCCGCTTCCTTCACATAAAAGATTTCGCTGAATTGGAGGAGTTTCCCGAAATGGAGCATGGAGCGATGGCATACCTTGAGAAGTTGACTCTATTAGCGTGTGAGAAAGTGCATAAAGTGGGAGAGGGATTGGAGCGGCTGAAAAGACTCAAGGAGATTCAATTGCACGCGTTTGGGACAGATGAATTGAGGGGGTCGTTGAAGAAAGGTGGGATATATTGGGAAAAAATCAAAGCCATCAGTCCTCAAATAATTATTATTGTAGGTTCTGATTAGTTCTAATTATTAGGAGGTACACTTTAAATAATGGTAGGGAAACATTTAGTATGTATATGGTTCATAAATAATTTTTATAAATATTATTGATCATTCCATGGAGGGGTGTTATTTTATATATATTTTATTTATCTTATATTTTTATTAAATATTATTAATCATTTTCAGTACAATATAATGTTGAAAATGCTTATATATTTGAAAAGGAGAAAGAATTCTTAAAATTAATTATTTAAATATAAATAAATTATATTTAATTTTTAATATTTTTAAAAAAAATTAAACGACATTCATAAATTTTGAGAAAATTTTTAATTCTATTTTATGATTATTTAAGAATTAGTTTATTTACATTTTTTACTTTATTTTTATTTGAATAATTATGTTTATTTAATTATATTTATTTTACTTTACAATTATTTTAAATAAAAGTTGGTTCTAAATATATATTTTTAACATGGTTATGACATGATCTATTGATGTCAATGTAGAATTCTTCTAGAAATTAAAAACACATTTTAAATAGTTATAAATGATGCAAACTAATGAAATGTAGAATTACTAGATTATTTATAATTTTTAATATTTTTAAAAAATATTGTTGAATTTTTTTAAATTGTGTCAATGGTACATCACAAAAACTATAGAAAATTATTTTTTTTTATAGTTTTTTTTCAATTTAGTTAACTTAAAAAATCTTATGGAGAAAAAAATATAATATTACAATAAATATTTATTTTTAAATTTATTTTTATAGTTAAAATTACTAAAAATATATCTTTTGTCTAAGCTTTTTATAATTAAAAAAACTATATCACTTGAAAAGATTCTCTCCTCTAGTGTGATATATATTTTTTAAATATCTATTTTAAGTACATGAAATAGATATTAATTTTAATATTATTTATTTATAATGTATATTTATATGAAATTATTTTCTATCAATTAAATATTGTATGCCAAAGAGATTTTATTTCAAAAGACTGCCGACACTTGTTATTTAACCACATTAGATGAAGACACAAAAATAAAACAATCTAAAACTATAATTAAAAATAAATTAATTTTTGAATAAATTGTCCATGTCTATTTATATGACCAAGTCATGTATGATACCCTCTTGTACTCTAAGGTGATCTTGAAAATAAAAGTAATTTAGTGACTTGTTTCTTGAGTCCACTTATGTATACTCTTTTATTTGTATTGTACAGTCATCTTGAAAATAAAAAATATTGTGAGTTTTTAGAGCCTCGGTGATTTGGATTTCATCACCAAGTGTTAATCAAGGCTCGTGTTCCAATGAGCTATATAAATTCCTTTGAGGAGCTCTCATTTTTGGCTAAGTGGATGTGTGTTTTAAGCACACTACAAAGAGAGGTGGTTTCATCCCACCAATATTCAAGCCTCAAAAACACCCTTGTATCAAAGATTTGGGTCTCATATATAACAAGGTATATGATTCTTGTAGTTGAGCCTATTTAAACCTAGATTAGAAAGCCATTAGCTATTTGCAACTTATTATACATTTATAAGAAATTATTCCTAGGAAGTTACTCACCCCATATGATCTTGGAGATGCAATAGTGGTCTATGAGTATAGTCTTAATCCTATATATTTGGTTCTTTAAAAGATTAGAAAAATAATATTTATGAACAAGAATAATATATTGGTGAACTCATAGACCAAGCACTCATTTGAACAATACATGTTATTTTTTATGTTTTCTTTATCTTACTTATTTTTTTGTAAAACTCATAAAATTGGAATCAAAAACCTAAAATCAAAAGTGCAATAAACTTTAAATGTTACACCTATAAATTTCAAACTTGAACACACGACTAAACTTAGTTGAACTAGTACTTCAATTTTATCTTATCATATTTCCCTTCCACTATTTTCTAATCCTCCAATACTAAGACATTTAGTATTGCCCCTATAATTATCACATTAATTACCAATAGTTTCAAATTAAGTACCCCTCCCATAATTATTCAACTCAATACACTAGTATTCACAAGTTTTATCATTAAACACTTTTTGGTAAGCCATCTTCCACTTCATCTATGTTAGAATTGTGAAACAAGCACAAAACTGTGAGCCACATGATCAAACAACAAACAAGTACACCTTCCACACAAGAGATCTGCAAACAATATGTGCAAAATTCATCAACAAGAAAAGCCTACATAAGAGACTTTCAAGAAGATATGAAAGCTCTAGATATTCTCTGTGAGTTAATTACAATGAGGATTGAATGCTTATAAGAGAAAATCCCTAAATGAGAAAGGGATCAGATCATGACAAGTGTCAACATCACATGAGATAAGACATAATGATCTAATATTAACTCAATTAATAAAACATTCCTAAGTTTAGCTAAAGTGTGTGAGAATAAATTAGACTAATAATCAATTAAAGATTAATTAATTATTAGCTAATGTA
The DNA here is from genome assembly GCA_007258455.2 of Sequoia sempervirens. Classification (NCBI taxonomy): domain Eukaryota; kingdom Viridiplantae; phylum Streptophyta; class Pinopsida; order Cupressales; family Cupressaceae; genus Sequoia; species Sequoia sempervirens. The sequence goes on from VDFB02122896.1 coordinate 5,544, forward strand.
TGATAACTCTAACACCCCCCTTAAGATGAACTTAGGGAGTAGCTAAAAACCCTAAAAAAGAGTGCATGATAGGTCCCTGCAAACAAGGCCAAGTAAGGTACCCATGTACAAACAAAAGATATCTATAATGTGGAGAAATAGAGAAAACCTCATGGGAAAAACTCTACTCCAAAAAGAGATGAAAGCCAAATGAAGGACTAAAGAAGCCTCCAAACAAGACAATGTCCTAAAACATAGGAACATGTAGAACATCCAGAAGCACAAAGCTGTAAACTGTTGTCAAATGAAGACTAATATGGTGTTGAAATGAAGAACCTCCTCTAAAACAAATGATCATCAGGATCAAGATAACAAGAATCTACATGAGTACCCTCAATGGCACTACTTGAATCGTATGGAAAACAAAGGAAAAACATCTAGAAATCGAAGATACAAATATCAAGATCAAGGAGACTACATTGCATGAGTGCCCCCAATGACACTACTTGAATAAGATGGAAAATAAAGGAAAAAATCTAGAAATTGAAGATACAGGTGGTACATGAATTTGCATGAGAGACCCTAACGAAACTGCTCAATATGCAAGATGCAAGTCGATAATACAGGTACCAATAGTATGAAGAACACTAATCACAAGAGAGACAATAATCTGCATGAGTGTCCTCATGACACTACTTAAGTCAGATGGAAAACTGTACTATAGAAAAAAGTATCTTTGACATTTTCATGGTCATTTAGGTTTTTTTCTTGTGATGCTTGGCCTATTTTGCTTGGATTTAATTTTACAATGTGACTTATTCATTCATTCAAATTATGATGTCTTGTGAAGGTGTTGTGAAGTTTTGTAACACATTTCTAGACTCTTCTTATCATAATTCATCTAAATATCCCCTTTTTATCCCTTACCAAATCCTATTTCAAAGTGTTGTAAAGTCTTGTAAAAAGCTTTCACACTTTTCTAGGCTTTTCATCACCTAATAGGGTGCCTTTATAATAGTGGTTTACAATTTATATGAGGAAGGAAATTTTATTTTTTCCTTTTCCTCAAACTCAAGGGGTTCGGTCGAACCCCTGGTTCGCCTGAACCCCAAACCCTAAATGAAAAAAAACCATATTTAAATGGGTTCGGTCGAACCTGGGTTTGACCACACCCCTTTACATATGACAAAAAAACCAAAAGCTCTCATTTCGACTGTCACTTTCTAAAATTACCATTGCTTTCCATGTGTGCGGCGAACCGAGACCGTGACGGTGAGCGGACTGATTTCTTCTTTCTGGCGAACACAACTTCAACTTGGTCTCTCCAAACTTCATCAACCTAACTTCCATATCGAGCACCAGGTATTTGAAATTCAATTTTTTTAGAGTTTAAAATGCATTGATATGTTAAATTTCGAAACCCTAGATGCAATTTTTTTCAAATTTGTTGAATTCAAATTGGATTTCTTTAGAAGTTTTTAAAATGTTTTCAAATTTGTTGAATTCAAATTGGATTTGTTTGGAAGTTTTTAAAATTTTTTCAAATTGGATTTGTTTGGAAGTTTTTAAAATGTTTTCAAATTTGTTGAATTCAAACTGGATTTGCTTCTCCATTTTGCATACATTTTTATGTTCTATGTGTAAATGAAATATGCCTTCCCATTTCAACAATCAAAGCTATGGATACCCTGCTCCTAAATGGAAAGACCAAGTGAAACATATATAAGAACTTAATAGCATATGTAAACAAACAATATAAAGTTATGAAGTTCAAATAGAACCACAAATTGTATCATTTGTAACATTAAAAATGTCCATATTAACCTATCAAGAGATAAATATGCAAAATAGATTTAATTTTAGTTACAAGAAAAATGTATAAATTATAAATTTATAACATAATTATGTACATGGGAAAATCCTCTTTGAAGAAAAATCCCACAACCAAAAACATGAACCAATTATATTATTTGATAATAATATCATTTACAATAAAATATTCATGTGCATACCCTTATAGTAGTATCATCAACATGTGATTCATATGGAGTAATTTCTAGTAGCATGATGATACCTATAAAATCATTATGCTTTCTCCATCTAACCTTATAGTGTAACTTCTCCTTCCATTACCATGTCATTACCTTTCTAGACCTTCCCCTCTTTATAAATTCTCCTTTTTATCCTACACTACTCTTACCACTAATATATCCCTATACCTTGGATATACTATTGAAGAAATTTAACTTTCAATATCGCAAAAATTAGACCCATATTTTTAAACGTAAAATGTGTATAATAAAATACAATCCATGCTTCCTAATTCAACTTCATTAATATCTATCGAATGAACTTAGGTTCATTACAATAAGATAATCATATAGCCATAATTAGTTGTCAAGATAATGGTAAAGTTTTCAATAGCCATATTTATCCTTCCACATGCCACCATTAGACATACACATAAGATTCATTAGGAAAAGTGGATGTGTGGATATGTGGATATGTGTCAAAAAAATGCTTTGATAAGATGTGTGTAAGGAAAAAATGGAGTTCAAGTGTTTGATTTATGTCTATATCATAGGTCATAAACTCTAGGGGAATTATTACCACTTTGCACAATATTGCAACATATATATATATATTTTCAAAATGAGGCAAAAAATACAATAGGAATAATATGGATATGCAAATTTTATCATTACATTTTTTTCCACTTTAAGATGCATGTGAACATTTTAAAATAATCGTGCATCTCAATTTAGACATCAAAAAACATGAAAAAGTGGTTTGTTGTCTTGTGTACAACACATCCTTTTTCTTTTGAGAAAATTATCTATCACTTTGTAAAATCCTTGCTATGTTGAGATTATTTAATTTTTTCCCTCCATATTTGTAGTCCTTTTTATTTCTAGAAATATAATTTATGACATTTTTTCTTAATAAACAACATATGAATAAATTTTACATGGTTGTAAATTTTACACATGGTTGTATGCAATCTCATATATATAGTACGTATGGTTGTGATTACAATGTTTATATTGTGTTTAGATTTGGTTTTATATTATCCTTCCAAAAAAAGTTTGATGTTTATAATATTTTGATTTACCTTTGGATTTTGTAGACACTAAATCTCACATACACTCATATCCATACCATGGTCCCCACCCGAACACCTAACATCCACTTATTAACAAAATTCATGATACCTTAATTCCTACACTTTATCAAAATCAAATTAATTTTTCTTTTCAGACCTAAAACGATCAAGGCCTAAACTAATTAAAATATTTATTGTAAAAATTTCCATAGTAAAGTACAAAATAGAGAAGGGCATGTCAACCCACAAATCATGAAGGTGTAGGGACAAAACCAAGAGACCCATCAAATAGGATTGTAGCAATCATATATAGACAAAATTGATTAAGAAAACCTACCATAAATGAAAAAAAAACCTAAAAAGAAGACATATATTACATATTTTTTGAGTGCCCATATATTACATATATATAGCAAAAACTAGCAGAGGGTGAGGGACATGAGTGAGGAGAAACAACATTTCCTTATGTGCCTCCATTGTTTCTCCATACAATAGAGCGCTCAATTCTATTTTATGTCCATTGATTGTATTATCCACTAAAGATTCATCCCATTCTTGCAAGGTTCATTTCAAAGAAATTCAAACACAAAGGAAACTAGAATTTTCCTTTAAAACTTTGTGTCTAAACAAATACCCAACAAAATATTTTTCATTATGTAAGTTATCATCTTGAATGGCATTGTTTAGGGAATGGTCCAAAAAGAACTTATAAAACATAATCCACTACAAACTAAGCAACTAAACCATAATTTTGAAGAAGATCCATAGCATTAAACAAAAATAAAGACACTACCTAAGAGAGAGACATTAACTAGAGAGTTTCATATAGAATTTGGTCACCTACGGTCACCCAAATTACTAACTCCACATGCCAACAATCAATCTTGAAAATTTTCTTCAGCATTTTGAAAAAAAAGTCTCAAACTCTAAATGTACTCCCTTTTTGGGATGGGATGAATGCTTTCCTATTGATCAAATCGGCCTCCATTGTTACTCGAGTAGAATAAATTAACCAAATATTTAAATGAATCATTCTCTCACAAATATTGAAATAAATTAAAATAAATCCAAGTAAATCTATTATTCCTAGATAATTCAATGAAAATTATGATAAATTAGTTTATATATCAATCAAATTATTTAACATATTTAATCAAATTAGATAAAAATTGAAAATAATTCAATCAATTCATTGATCAAAATAATTAAGAAATTTCATTAAATAAATAAATTAGTTAATTAGGTAATAATAGTAGCCACATTTTAATTGGGTTTTAAACTCATGATACATGGTCAAATCCTAGCAATTTATCCATCATATAAAAAATCTATAAATTGAGATCAAATCCATCATTTTATCATCTCAATTTTGAGCAAGTATATTTTATCTAGTTGGGCAATAAATGTTTTATCATTTGCAAGATATATCCATTTGTCAATATGTATTTCATTATAATTTTAGTTCATTTTTTGTGTAATTCATCTTTTCGCTCTATTAGAGGTGATTTTTTAATTCAATTTGAAGTCTACATTTATTTTCCTCAATGTCTCATTTATTTAAATTCAATGCTTACAAATTGACATGCTTGGTGGGATGCAAACCCACAAATGCTCATTTGATTCTTCCGTTAAGAAAAGAGAATTTCATTATTTTTAATGTTTTTATTGGAATAATGTTTGAGATTCACGAGCTTATTTTCTAAGGAGTTGAGTGGTTGGTCTATTTCTCTCTGATTTAGTTCCCAATACAGGAAATACAAGAAATATAACTATATATCATGCACATCATCAACATACACATAAAATATCACACTCGCCATCAACACAACTACAAGAAATGATCCATACCTATGAGCATCCAAATATAAGAAATATAACTATATATCATGCACATCATCAACATACACATAAAATATCACACCCATCATCAACACAACTAATAGTTCCCATATCATATTATCTATGTTCTCATACAAATGTGTCTTCAAATACATCAAAGCACTCATGAGTAAATCCACTCTGTAGAGCATACACACAACTAAAAAGGTGCCCCTAAGGTATTTGTCTCCTATATCTATCCTCTTCGCCTATCCTTCTCTATGGATATGTTCCACTCATATCTACCACCCTGAGGTGATCCATGTCTCAATCCTTGTCAAGGTCACTCCTCCTCTCTACCTATATCCTTTCTCAATGAGCTAGATCTATCACTGCTACTCCCCAAAACACCTACATTTAAATATTAAAAAAATGTTTATTAAATCATACAAAATTGATTAAAACTAACTAAACTCTAATGATATTAAATCTATTTTCCTCTAACATTACAAAAAAAATTTAATTGATCTAGTTGAAGGAGATCCACGTCAAGATATAGTGAAAAATTATGGGCATAACAATTATATATATTTTTAACATATATAATATGTACATGGTTGGATTAGTGAGATATTTATAACAAGTATGCAATGAAGTCAAACTTTATTAGATTTGATTCTTAATATGAGATATTTATTTTGCTTTCCAATCTATAATTTTTTGATGTTCTTGGCTATATAATTGAAATTCATTTATGTTAACAACTATTAGATTAAATATTTTTATCCCCAATTATTTTCAAATAATTTTATACTTTAATCTTTGTATTCTTATTCTTTCTTTCATCGTTTCATTTAAAATTTGAACCATTTAAGGATGCTATGTTATAGATTATAGTTGTCTTCCAATTCTTTTTAAATTGTTAATAGTATGAAATAGTATTGATGAGTAGATGAATTATTACAAGTTCTATTTTAGATTTGTATTCTCTTTATCTAGATATATTATTTACCAAAATCTCATTGCTTTTTTAGGTGTACTGTATATATATATATATATATATATATGTATGTATATAACATGGAAAATGCAGATCATGTTCCACCTATGCTAGATTCTTTGTTTGCAAATACTAGTAATGAGATAAAAAAATTTGAGAGATTCATTAGCACAGGGTGCAAACCCGGGGATATATAGTGAACCATGCATGTTAATATTGCATAGTCTAGAAAAACTAAAAGATGAACTTGAGAGGACTAGTGCATATTCCCTAGATAGAGTGACTGCTATTCTTTCCCACATGCGGGAAGAAGTACATGGTGACGTTTCCCTTAAACAAATAGAAGATAGTGTCACCAAAGAAATGATAAAAGCCACTTGTTTTCCATTTTATCAAAATGTGCATAAGGTTAGGGGATACCAGGTCACTAGATGTGTCGATCATGCCATGGCCTCATTGATCTACCCACGAGTTCTCACAGCACATGGTCTATACCCAAACAATGACTAGATTCCATTGTATTTTGTTCAGCAGTTATATGTTGAGGTCCATTTGGGCCTTAAAGCTAACTACCTGGACATTCCACCATATGCTGGTTAGGGGCATGGTAGGATTACTGATAGGCCCACCTATCGTCGAGCAGATAGACCACCCCCAGTGTTTAGGGTATTGGTTGGTGATAGGTCTCCTGCTCTCACCCCAGCTCTAGCCCCCATAGCAGATGAGGTTGTCGTTGCTTCCCAAAAGGAAGCAATTGACATTGTAGGTGACATTGCGGCTGCCACCACTAGGATATCTGATGATCGTGTAGGTCAGTATTTGATATCCAGAGATTCCCGATCCACACCATTTTCAGCACAATGGACCACCATGGATCCTTTTACAGTGGCTGGCATCCCTACTCCTACACAACTTGATGCACTTACAGGAGATATGTCACGCATGACTCTGCATTGTTGGAAGCATATGGCCACATTGCATTGGACAATGGGATTAGTATAGAGCATGTTAGAGACCATTTGAGATGCAGAGGTCATTCAGTTCCAGGACCCCATCACTCTTAGCTGAGCACTAGTGCACATCAGGATCCACCTACAGTTCATACGCCAGCTGCACAAACTATGGGTTTTACTGATATGTTGATTGGTTCTGGTTCATCATCACCGATGCCATCTCACCTTCATAGTCCTCTACATTCATCATTTATGGCACGACATGGGATAGATTAGATGGATGCAGATGTTGATTCATCACTTGATCATTTGGTGCATATGGTGGAAGCAGCTATTTTAGAGGACTTAGGTCATCTGATATTAGATGATGTGCATGTATGTGTGCATGTGCATGTTTCAATTCTTTTTTCATTATTTTTAATTTTTTTTAACTAGAGATATTCATGTAAGTTGATATATATGAGTATATATATTGTTACAGGTGGACATACCTCATATCACTCCTAACCTTGGTCCAAATCATGTGCATGATCGATGTGACTCTGTGGATGAATATGCTATCAGTGGACATGTGAGTTTTACATTTTTATATAATCACACGTGTATATGTACATGCAATATGTTTATGTATGCATAGATCTAGATTGATATTTAAAAATACAAGTTCATTTAAAAATAACTTTCATAAAATTTATTTAATATAAATTATATGTATTTAACACATCTTGTACACAATTTTATTTGCAGGGCTCAACACATCCATCAGAGCAGGACCGTTCTCATTTAGATGGCCATTCGTAGGAGTAGACATCCATATTAGGCCATGCATTCTAGATTTATGATCTTTACCATGTATTTGATTATATGATGATCTTTAATAGTATTTGATAGTTGATGATCTCTAACTTACATTTGCTTATATGATATACATACATTTGCTTATTTGTTGATCTTTAGTATTCGACATTTGATGATCTTTAATTTACATTTTTCTTTTATGATATGTACATATATTTTCTTATATGATATATACATACATTTGCCTCTTTGCTTATAATATGTGTTATGTTTATATGTATTGAATCCCTTTACATATATGTACATGTGTTTGCTTATGGTTTAAACATGTTTACATATGTATGCATTTCTTTAATATTCAATATACATACATGTTTTCTTATTTTATGATCTCTTACAACTTACATTTCCTTATATTCAATATACATTTGATCTCTAGTAGAATTTTAGGGAAATCAATGCCACTTTATAAGTAAGTTCATTCATGTTGATCACAATAAATATTTTTTTAAAAATGACTTAAGCAACATGAACCATTGAGTTTAGAACAAGATATAATCTTTTTGACAAGTAACTTGAAATTCAATTCAAATTATATCGAGCTATTATACGTTTTTTACAAGTAACTTGAAATTCAATTCAAATATAATTAAGAAAATTTAATTCAAATTATACCTCTATTATACATTTTCGACAACTAACTTGAAATTCAATTCAAATATAATTAAGAAAATTCAATTCAAATTATACCTCTAATATACATTTTTGACACTTTAACAAAATTCTAAAATTACTAGATATGTTACACGCATACCTATGAATTAAATAACAACAAATTCCACAATGAAATAACTTGTTTGTTTACTACTTGATTCATTTAAACTAGGATCTAGTTATTCCATGTACACTTGAATAATTTTGATTCACTTGGAGTGCAGATTTTGGAGAAGAAGTTTTTGCACATTTATCAAGGAGGCAAATATTGGAGCTTGACAACTTTTCATTTTTATCAATCAAGGAAAAATTTGGAGGATAATTTAACTAAGTTGGTAGAGGATTTGTTTAGAGTCATCTTTAAGTTGAAGAAGAAAATGGGACAACAAAGAAATAGAAAAAATGCATCTCAACGAAAATTGTCAAAAGAAGATGAACAAAAGAGGCGTGATCAAAACTTGGAAAATTATCATAGAAAGAAACAAGGTACATGCTTGTTTCTTCTCTCTCTCACTCTCAAGTGTGTGTTTAGGAATTTTACTTTGAAGGTTTTACCACTGCAATTTGAAATGACTGAGTAAATACTTTTGGGTGTCCTCAAGCTTTGGTCATGTGCCGTAGTCGTTTATATGATCTTGACTCTAATTACTTAAGCCAATTCTTTTTGTTTCAATATTTACAGTGTTTTGTGTCTTTCATATTTTATTTTCATCACTTCAATATTCTCAAATTATTTTTATGTTTTATGCTCTAGGGATTCCTCAAGTAGGAGTCGAGCCAAATCTAGATATTGGATCAAATGAATCTGTTGAAGAACACATGGACCTTGAAGTTAGGAGGAGACCCAAGTTCAAACAATGCTTGTTGGAGAGGGGTCAAGATCACTTCCTTCTACTGGTATGGATGAGCATATAAAACTAGCACAAAATTCTCTCACTTATAGCTCATCATGTTTTATCAGTTTGTTTGCTTGCATACATAAACTTCACTTATATTTAACATCATCTCTCACTTTTGTTTGCAAAATATTTTGTGACACATGTGTAGGAAGGGCTCAACAAGCAGGAAGTTTTCATGCTCAAGTCGAGCCAAATCTAGACATTGGATCAAATGAATCTGCTCAAGAATGCATGGTCCTTGAAGATAGGGAAGAGGCACAAGTTCAAACAATGCATGTTGGAGAGGGCCTGGATCACTTCTATTGGTATGGATGAGCATAAAACTAGCTAAGGTGGGAAACAATTTCTATAGAAATTGACTATCATTTTAGAAACATAGTATAAACTCAAGATGTTAACCACTATAATAAGAGAAAGAGGTCAATGATTAACCAGAATGGAATGATCAACATTTCAATCATTTGATACACTTGAAAACACCCAATTGTTATCACGTTTACTTCTTCGTGATGAGCTCAAAGAGTCATTACAATTGTTGGGTGTCCATTCAGCATCAAATAAGAAGAAACACATGGGATTACAAAAGGATATTGTTCAAAATGTTAAAAGGGGTTTAGATTCCATTGGGAAAGGATCTCAAATAGTGGATAAGGCCACTACAAGAAGGGTGATGTTGACATCTATTGTACATCAAGATATAGCAAGAAAAAGAAAAATTTCTGCATTTTCAACTAAAATTGGTTATAGTAGAATCACATTGATAAAATATGAGAAAAAGAGAAAGTTTTTGGATGAGAGTTTAGAAGGAAATTGGGAAATTATGTGTAGAGCTCTTTGTTCTGACATGATTGAAGATGTTGTTAGGAACTTGGTCTTAGGTTTTTGGCATGATCATACTTATCCATCATCAAATACTAGAGATGTTATGAGACACAGGATTGGACCTAGTATTTATGAAAATCATATCAAACATTGGCTAGAAATAACACAATTTGAGATGTATATGAACTTTTGTAATGCATATCCTCATATAAAGATTGGGAAAACAATGTTTCAAAGGTTAAAGCTATATTATGTGAAGATAAACAAGTTTTTTGAAACTTGTTGTTGTCATTATCATATTGAATTTGATCTCTACTATCAGGTGTTTCGAAAGATGAGAGAAGAAAGATGTGGGTTTCAAAATGCACCTCCTAAACAGGCAAGTTTGTTCATAAAGTATATATTATGTGATCATGAAAATGGACCTCAAATAAACTGCATAAAAGGAATTTGTGAGACATGTAGAAATTTGGCTAAATTTCCTTCAAGAATTGAGGATACTGACCTAACAAAGACATTAAATTGCAGGAGGTAAGTACTATTTTTAGAGAGTTTATTTGTTTCAATTTCTCATAGATCAAATTATTTGGATTCTCTTTGATGTAATGTTTCATTGATCAAGTGTGGTTTATTGGTTATTCACATATTTTACTAACACCAGTACAAGTATGTAAAGCTACAAATAAATTTTGGGAAAGAATCCACAAGGTTGAACTATGTAGAAGAGGAGATTCCCATTGGAAAATTTATGGAAGATTTTCGAAAATTGATACAACCATATATACATCATTCATTTTTTGCTAAGTGGCAAGCACAACAATTCCAAACATTGAGAGATACTTTCCCACACGGAACAGTTCTATCAGTAGTTGAATTTGCAGAAAATTACTCCTTTGTACATCAAAAGGAGATTCAATCAGAGTATTACTTTTCAAAGCAGATCACTATTATGGTTCATGTGTGTTATCAACATGCACAATCAGAATTGGATGGTGTTGGATATAAGAAAAAGAATAAATATTAGTCACTTTTATATTAGTGATGATAAAGAGCATGAAACACTTTTGTCCAACATTGCTTTACAATATTTTTTGAGAATTTGAGAAGCAGAAGTGTAAAATTTGAAAATCATTTTGTATGGTCAGATGGATGCACAACACAATTCAAATATTCACAACCATTCTATGCACTTTATAGATATAATAAAATCTACAAAATACTACATGTTTGGAGTTTTTTTGAGAGTGGGCATGGAAAGGGTGAGTATGATGGAGTAGGAGCTTGCATCAAATGAGCTTTAAGAAAGCATCAAATGAGTTATCCAGTGTCTAGACAATGCACATGATGTTGTTGAATGGTGCAAGAAACACTTTGCATAAAATGTGGTTAGCACATCTTCAAGAACAAATTGACACATTCCACATAAAGTGTTTTGGGAGATATCGGGTATATATAAATTACATTAAATCAAACATTTGAATTTATTTAAATTTAAAATTTAGATATATACATATTTGTTCACATAATTTTTTTGTTGTACATGTATCTAGGTGTGGATAGAAGATCGATGCATGGATGCTTAAGA
>VDFB02122897.1:0-13100 GCA_007258455.2 Sequoia sempervirens
AAAAATAAATAGCTTATGAAAGCCAACTACCATTATGGTGGTAACATAGAATGAAAACAACATAGCTAATAAAAGCCACAAGGTGAATGCAATGAATTAGAGTTGCTAACAAGGATTCATGCCATCAAATCTTTGTAAACGTTATAGGAGGAATAGTGACTTGAGGCAATAACGAATCATAAATCTTTGCCCTCTTTTCTATGAAAGAATTTTGAAATAGGTTTTTGCAAGTACTCATGGATTATGACTTTTAATGAAGGTAGGCCTAGATTATCATACAAACTAGGATAAGACAATGTAGTTGTTTATATGTTTTTCAGAGTTTATGTTGTTACTACAATGCCATGTCCACTTTTCAGAATTAAAATAATTGGGAGACCCATAACCTATTTCTTATTTTCCATAGCCCAAGGGATCAAATTAGTGAAAACATTTAATAATAATATTTTAAGTTGTCTCAGTAACTTTATTTTTATAACATTGTAAAAAGACGATTTCTGTATTATTATTTTATTAATGTGGGACTAATGTATTATTTTATTAAAGGTGTTTTTGAACACCTTTGATGCCTATTTCAAGATGTCCCTTATAATTTTAGAATCCAAAGCTTCTCCACCGTCTGTGATTTATGATTTTATAATTGGGGAACTTTTTAGTTTTTACAGATCACATCTCTCCAATATAGAGTCTTTTGGTCCCCAAAAGCTGAACAGCCCCTAAAAATGAAAAACTATCAAGTGTGTTTTATAGGTCTTTGAGCTTGCCCTCTCAACATGGGGTCTTACATACATTGTGCTTCATGGGTTTTATAAATTCTGCAACAACACTAGTAATGCAATCAGCTTGCCCTCTCAACATAGGGTCCTATAATTTATAAACATTGCATTTCATTACTCTTTTACAAAAAAAGCCTTCTAAGGATCTTACACAAACTTGCACCAGCAAAAGCAAGAACTTGCAACAATACTAAAATGCAACTAAAAACATTCTCAACAAGGCTGTCTCATCTTGGGTTTCAAGCACAAAATGCCATTTTAACAATGCAATGGAAAAGAGAGCAAAAAACTGCCATTGCAACAATAACATATAGGCAACTCAAATGGCATAAACTGGCAGATTACTTGGAGTTTCACTCACCACAAGTGCTTTTCTTGCCTCCTCCATTTGCCCCAAACATTGGCAACTTGTTCTACTGCCTTGGGAGAACCTTTGGGACTGTTAGCATGCTTGAAATGCTCCTAGAAACCTGCTGTCATGCAAAAACCAACTTTGGAACAACATGTTGCATCCCACCAGTGTATACAACATCCAAAAACAAGCATAACATCTTGCTACAGCTGTTGGGTGTATACCAATTCATTTTATATGAATGCTAGAACCTCTGAAAATGAAAACCAGGCAATTAACTCCATGCTATAATACCCATATTCATGCTACTACAAGAATATGCTAGCATTTGTGTATATATATATATATATATATATAAACAGACCAGTGAAGTTTTAAACCTTGTAGCTACAGCAATAATGCCGCAATAAACAATTTAACCATTACACTTTGTCATGAATGACCATTTGTATATTTTGTTAATGAAAATTGCATTGAAAAATGACAACAAAAATGTTATCAGCTCTTTGATTGATGGGTTGCACATACATGGCTCTAGAATTGGACTATAGCTCTTCCATGCTCCTTGCCTTCTTGCGAAAATTGAGTTTTTCAACAAATGGAACACAACAACAATTTGGAGGATGACATGGTAACTGTTAGTGTTTTGTAGCGTTGGGAGGTATTTCCCTAAGAGAAATTAATCAAAGGCAAGTCGGCCTTTCTTTTTGTAAAACAAATATTATACTTTCTAGGTCGGCCCTAGAAGAGAGCTCACCTAGCTTGCTATATAAAGGAGAAGGTGTCTCCACATTAAGCATCAATTCATTCCATTCCAATTCGAATTTCTTCAGCAGCAGGTTCACTATCAAGAGCAGCAGATTTTTCTTCAAGGAGAAGTGGTATTATTTTGTGTATTCAAGGAAATCGCACTATCTTCAGGTGCAGATTCATTGTATGAGATTCGCCCTTTCTAGGGCCTGATTTTGAGTGCTATTTCTGCACTTTTTTTTCTGATTTATAAGAGAATATCTTGCTGGGTTTTTCTCCCTCGAGTAGGAGGGTTTTCCCAGGGTAAAATTTTGTGTTCATTGTTCACTGTGTTGTATTTTCTGCTTATTTGCATTTCTGATCTAAAAAAAACTAACAGTAACAAGTGTTGTAGCTACAACCAATGGAATCTTTCAACCCAAGCTTGAAAGAAAGACTTATTAGGATGTGCCCCCTACATTTTTAGATCCATCCCCTATAGGGAATGTTTTAGGGGCATGAGGATGTGTCAAAAACATCTCTCTTCCATCCTTGATTTGCAGAAATTTTAGGACATGTCTTTGGGATGTCTCTTTTTTAAGGGGATTGTAGGGGATGACTGGGGAATGTCTTGGTCATCTCAAGGATGGCTAGCCATCCCCTATGGCCAATAAAAAAGAAACATATTTACAAGAAGAAAACACAATTGAAAATAAGGACATGTCATTAGCTTTGTTTTAACCCTATATTCCAATGATGAAACCATAATAACAGTAGCTCATGATATAATTGAAACTTCCTTATAGCACTCAAAATCACACCCAAATTTAATGAACCTTGCTATCAACATGTCCAATACCCAATATTTGGCAACCAAAAGCCACACCAACAAATTTCATGTAAGGTTTTCTAAAAACTAATGATAGTTAATCAACCTTCCGCAATTCTTGATTTAATTAAATCTTTGTCTCAATGAGAATACCAATTGCTTCAGCCATGGAGAGATACTAGTGACATCTTTTCTTTCAGAGTGGACAGTTGATCATCAAATCATTAGATGTGCACCTTGAAACTAGGAAAGTTTTGTAACTCTATTAAAATACAGTCCATATGCTTGACACCCATGCATTGCTTATGATAGTGCGTAAATAATTTTTAAGTGCTATTTGTATAAATTTGAAACTTGAGGCTACTTTAGTAGAAAAACCATTTTTCCATTCTAGTCTATTTTTGAATTAAATTTGCCCCACGTCTAGCTGAAGTTAGATAAGATGATTGTAAAGGTAAAAGGCATCCAATCAAACTGTCGTATCAGTTGTTCAAACATCTAAACTACAAGAGCACTGCAGAGGCTTTATATAATATCGTAAAGCTACTACTTGAATAGGAGTGAATGAAACCCTCTTGGTTTTCCAATAATTGGATTGAGGATGAAAACCTTCATATCCATTGAGGAAATTCTACCTAAGGATCACATTTGAACTCATTGATCGTGTTTGCTTGATTCATATTTGCAAGCAAATTGCACAAGTAGTTTGCATTTTTGGGCCAAGTTTCAAGTTTGCATGTTGCTGCTACAATCTTGCTGTTAGTGAAATCAACATTTTAGGACAAGTTTCAAGTTTGTATGTGGTTTCTACAGTGTTGCTACAATGAAATTATTTTTGGATTTTTTTTTCATTGACTCTTGCTAGATCTTGGTGCCACTCCTTGGGGAAGTCACCATCAACCTTTATTGCTATTTGGGAATTTGTGGATACTGTTTTTTGCAACAATTCAATGCCATTTGTGGCTGTATCAGTCATACAAGGAGGGTTTGGACTGATTTTTAACATTAATTTTGCTCATTGCCCTTATCTAGGGCCTGGGTCAACCCTTAGGAGGGTTTTGATTTCCAGTTATTTCTGATACAATAGTTTTAGCCATTTTTCAAGGGAGTGCCAGCATTAGGGAATGTAGAACTGCCCTACTTTTCACTGTTGAATCACTTTTCCAGCCTTCAATTGGGTGCACTAGCCTTGGAGGAGAGTTTGACTTCAGTTTGGGCAAATTTCATCCAAATTTATTTCTGTTTGGATGTATTTTTGGACATTGACCAGCATTTTTATTGGTTCATCCTTCAGCTCCAGCTTTTGGGGACTTTGCTTCTGCCATCTTCCATTTCTAATTTCTATTTGCTATCATCACAGGGCAGCGCCAAATCAGATCTAAGCAATTATGGAGCATAGTATACCCTTGGTGGCGTGCTTCCTTTCATCTCCAACCAACAAACTCATGGATATTCACATATAAGGCTCCTATAGCATGTGGCAGTTGTACGTTCATTGTTTCTGGACAAAACTCGAATATTGTAAGTCTGAAATTGTGCATATCAGTCAATTTAAGTTGCTCCAGCAAATTGCAAATCAGACCAAGACATTTTGAAGGTAATAAATTGGCATTTAATTCAGCTCCATGCAAGTTTAATACCCTATGGCTCCTTTCTTGAATGTTTGTTGGCATTTGAGGGTTAATTGAAATTCAATTGTTGGTATGAGTTTTCCACAGTCGATGAAGTTGAGTGCAAATTTTTTGGATTCAAACTGTGTCAATTGACATTTCGGATCACACTCTGTGATCCATCATCAGGAAGAGGAAAAAATGAGATAGGATTGCAGATAGAGCTTAATAGAGGATGGGAGAGGTGAGTAAAGAGAGGAGAGAATTAAAAATAATAAAATAATGACAAGAATAAAAGGGGGGATAATATGCTAATAAATTAGGAAAAAGGAACAAGAAATAAAAATGATAGAAAAGAAGACAACAAGGTAACAAAGAAAAAGGGAACTAAAAAGTTTGAAGAACAAAATAAAAGCAAACACAGAGAAAGAGAGTAAATTTTATATATATATATATATATATATATGTATGTATATAGGTAACATAGAAAAAGAGAACTAAAAAGTTTGAAGAACAAAATAAAAGCAAACACAAAGAAAAAGCGGGTAAATTTTATATATATATATATATATACATATACATATATAAAGAAACTAGGCGTGAAGAAACAAAATCATCAAATAAAAATTTCAAAAATTAAGAACTAAAAATATAAAGAAAGAAACTAAAAAGAAAAATTAAAAGAACCTAATAAATGGAGAAATAAAGACAAGGAGAGCACAATATATAAGGAAACAAGGCAAAAGAAACAAAACCACCAAATAAAAAGTCAAAATTGAAAGTAAAATAAACAAAGTCGGACAAATAAATCAGATAAAGGCGAGAGAACTATCATGAGGACAAAGTCAAAATATCGCTCCATCAAAAATAAAAGGCGTCAAAATCAATAAATATCAGGAAAAATAAAGATAAAAAACAAAACGAAATTAATAAATAAAGATAAAGGCTCGAACTACTCCGCGACAAAGTCGGCATCCGTCGCAAAGTCAGACAAACAGGAGAACTCCGGAACAGTCGTCAAAAGACAGGATCAAACTCGCTCGACAAAATTAATCCGCTCCGCTTTCATCGCCATCATCCAGAATCATCACTCCGCGCCATCACTCAAATCCGGCACTCACTCCGCGTCATGAAAGAGGGCTCGGGGATCAGTCGATCCGCTCAAATCCGAGAGTTCTGGGTCATGAGGTTAATGGGCACTCCGATCTAAAGAGGAAGGGAGGGAGGGATAAAGGTGATAGGAAGGCTAAGGAGAAAGAACTAAGGCAAAGGTTAAGAATGGAGGGAGTCTAGAAGGGGTTTCCAAGCTGGGCTTATGTGCCAACCTTCATCACGGTTGAGGTTGGTATTGTGGTTTTTTATGGTGATGGCTTCATGAAGTTTACGCTTGAAAAAGCTTTCTTCCTTCACCACAACTTGGGCGTTCTCGAGACAAATGTGATGCTTGGTGTGGTGGGAATGCTCGGCTAAGGCCGACTTGGAAATTCTATCATGCCTAATATCAGCATTGTGTTCTTTGATTCTAGTGCTAATGGACCTACCTGTTTCCTCGATACATGGGGTACCACAGGAACAATCAATCTTGTACATTCTCGAGTGTAGGAGAGGAGGTAAGGGGTCTTTAACAGAGGGGATGAGTTTCCTAGTAGTGGATATGGGTTTGAAGGCACAAGAAATACCTTTCCTGTAAAGAATTTTGGAGATTTTGTTGGAGATGCCTTCCACATAGGGGAGGGTGGCAAAAGGGATGGCTCTAGGCTCATGAGGAGAGTGGGTGGGATTGGCACGATTTTTTGCAAAGTTGAAGGCTCGGCGGATGTGCTTGTCACGATAACCATTGACCTTGAAAACTTGGTAGAGATGTGAAAGCTCAAAGTCAATGTGGTCTTTATCACAAATGCGATAAGTACGATTAGCTAGAGTGTGGAGGACACTAGATTTTTGAGTAGGATGGTGGTAGGAGGAGGCATGAAGGTAGAGGTCAGTGTGCGTGGATTTTCTGAAGACGCGACAGGCAAGGGAACCATCCTCTTTCCTGATGATGAGGAAATCAAGAAAAGGAAGTTTTTTATTAGCCTCAAGTTCCTTGGTGAACTAAATGCTTTCAACAAGATTATTTAGGTGGGAGTGGAAGATGTCAAGTTGGTCTGAATTGTGAGGCCAGCAAACATTGGTGTCATCGACATAGCGTTTCCACCAATGAGGTTTAGGAGGGAAGGAGTTAAGAGCCAACTCCTCAAAAAAATCCATGTAGAGGTTGGCTATGATAGGGGACAATGGGGAGCCCATGGCTACTCCATCAATTTGCTTGTAAGCCACATTTTGGAAAGTGAAGAATGTGGAACGAAGGAAAAGATCAACAAGAGCAACAAGTTCATTATTGGTTTTGCGCTCGACCAACTCAACCAAGTCCCCAATGGGAACCTTGGTGAATAAGGAGACGACATCATAACTGACAAGGATTTCGTTGGGTTCAACCTTTTTATCTTGAATAAAATTGATGAAATGGTTGGAGTCTTTGATGAAAGAATTAGTCTTATCGATGAGAGGGGAGATCAATTTAGCAAGGAAAGAGGCCAAATTGTAGGTGGGAGAATTGGAAGTGTATTAGTTTTATGATCAGATTAGAGACACAAAATTTAATTCAAAATAATCACACAATAACACAGCAGATACCTTGGGAAAAAACCCTCCTCTTGAGGGAGAAAAAAACCAAGCAACAATATATCACTTATATATTGAATCACAACAAGAATGTCTCCTTTACAATAGGCCGATAAGAAGGCCAATAAGAAGCATCACAATCAGATGCAAATACAGTAACAAGATGAAGCAATCTGATGATGATAATCACAACCTTCTACAGAAACTCGATCTGCACTTCTCTTCAAAATTCGCACTAAGAATGATGACTTACAATGAACTATATCAATGAATGACAGCACCTCTCTTAGATGCGAAATACAAAATAATATATTTCTCCTTGAAGTCGATCTGCTGCTACAGAATTACAATCTGCTGTAAGTGCGAACTTCTCCTTGATATGCAAATTATAATGATTGAACTTGATGATCAAATGAATGATCATTCTCTTGTATTTATATGCAAGGGAGAGAGAAGGACGTGTCTCTTCATAATAGAAGTTGGCCCCAAAAGAAAAGACATGACTATTAATTAAGTCGGCTTCTAGAGTAATTACAACTTTCAAAAAGTCGGCTTTAATTAATATTATATAAATACTGCATGGTAAATGAGGCGCCTCCTCATAATTTAAATATAATGACTTTAGATAAATTTGAATAGCCAAAGGCTATATTTAAATTTATCTTCACAAGTTGATGCTGGAAGTAATCATCCAGAAGCTGAACATCAACACTCCCTCTCAGCTAGGGAGGAGTACTTCCAACTGAATAAGTCATATCACCTCATCGTGATGATAAACACCATGGCTACACCCATGTGTGAAAAGAAGCATATCACCTCATCGTGATATCAACCATTATGGCTACTCCCATGAATGGTATCGAAGATATCACCTCATCGTGATATCAACCATCATGGCTACACGGACACCCATGTATGGTATGTACAAGTGCTCATCACTCAATGTGATGTTGTCACCTCATTGTGACATTCACCATGGCTCTCCCAGAGGGTGAAAACACAAGTACAAGAAGAATCATCACGGACTCTCTCATGTTGTCATGGAGTCACACACATGACATCCACCATGGCTCTCCCAGAGGGTGGAAACAAGGGCTTTCACTTCAAATCTCAAAGAGAAATGCATTAACAAGGGCTTGCACCTCAAATCTCTCTCGAAGAGAAATGCATTAAAGAGGATCACTGATACTGAGACTCCTCAGCTAGGGCTTGATTCTCCACCATACCAAACTTTTCTTCAACTACAAAAACTTTATCTTGGAGAGAGGCTTGGTGAGAATGTTTTCCGTCTACTCATCAGTGTTGATATACCTCAACTGAATTGCTTTCCTCAATACCATATCTCTGATACAATGGTATTTGATCTCCACATGCTTGGTTCTGTCATGAAACACAGGGTTGACAGAAAGCTTCTCACAACTCTGGTTATCACAATGAATGATAATAGGCTCCATTGATTGCCCAAACAATCCTGCAAGGAGCTTCCGGAGCCACACTACTTCTCGAGCTGCCACACAAGTTGCAATATGCTCGACCTCTGCTATACTTAATGCTACAGATGATTGCTTCCTACTACACTAGGATATCATCGCAGACCCCAAACTGAAGCAACATCCAGAGGTGCTCTTCCGATCAGTGACACACCCTGCCCAATCAGAATCAGTATAGCCATGCAGCTTCAAATCCATACCTGAAGAAAATCTCAATCCATATCCAACTGTGCCACACAAGTATCTCAGGATATGTTTTGTTGCAACTAGATGTATCTGCCTGGGTTCCTTGTGCGTACCCATCCCTAGTCGGCGATTTGGTGGCGAGTTAGCCCTATTATTTGATCCTCGTGGGGTGATGGGAATTAATGCGGAGGATCATTTGGGGTAGTTACTTTCGATGTTTGAGTAGCTCAGTTTTCGCGGTTAGTAGCCGGGTTGGGCTAGCCAGCGAATCTTCTAGAGTGCGTTTTGAGAACTTTTATTTTTAAGTTAGGTGTGGCTGCTATTTTAGGCTGAGAACTTTAGTTCAACCATTCATTTCGGAAGTCGACCAGTTCAGCGGTTGTGATGGTGGAGAAATAAGGAGTATTTAATGATTTGTTAAATATTTAATGTTTGACTTATAATAAAGTCCTTTATTGAAATATTTAAATATTTTAATTAATTTGCCTAATTATAAAGTATTTATTATACTTTATAATAAAGTATTAAATTTTGACTTAATGAGTATTTTATATTCATTAAAATATGGACGCCAATAATTAATGATTTCTCCTAAGTTCAAAAGTGCGAATTAAATCATTTATTTAAATGATTAATTAAAAAGGAGATTGGGTGGAATTTCTTCAAGGGATATATATTTCCACTCAAGGCAAAATCGAACTATTCTGATATTATTATTCAATTTTGTCTTTTTTGCTCTGAGCATTGGAGTTTGCAAACCTTAGGGTTTCTGGCAGACGAACGTTTCTGGAGAACGAAAACTCTTCAGAGATCAGGCAGACTGAGGCTGTGCAATACCAGCTGAAGCTTGCACTTGGTGATTTCATACAGAGGTCACAGATTGAGCCTATCCATTGATTTTAGCAGAGATTCACAGAGATAATCATCAGACAAATAAGGCGATTTCATCAGAGGACTTTATTTAGAGATCTGGCATTATTTCTTGGAGGCCGTACTTTATCATTTATTGCAGCAATCAGGCCGTACTTTATGTACCAGCAGGCCGTACATTTCTTATCAGAGGAAAGACGCCTTTCTTCTTCAGCTTCTGTTGTTTGACATCAGTGCGCCTTGGTTCACTGGAGACTTAGCATTGGAATTCGAGCCTGGAGATTCTTTATTTATTATGGCCGTACCAACTTCATTTAATGCAGCCGCCACCCAGGTTCTTCAATAAAATTTCATGTATTGCATTCTTTATTCAGATTTTGGTATTGTAAAAGCTCTAAAAAAAATAATATATTGGTGCACATATGTTCTCTGAGCTTATTCGAGCTATTTGCATGAAGTTTTGAATTTATTAGAATTTTTTTAGCATTTCCTTAAGAAAATCGCAGTCTTCCATTTTGTCTGAAAATCCATCAAAAATACAAAAAAAAACCAAAACTTGCAAAAACACAAAAATGGAGTTAGAGGTTTACGTGGTAAGAGAACCATGGGGTTGGCAATTGGTATCAGAGCACAGATCTACTGCCATCCTGTGCTTTTTCAGTGCTTTTTCAGAATACAGTGTGCCTTTTAGCGCTTTTTCATGAACAGAGATACCATTCACTACATTAAAGGTGTAGGGACAGGCAAAGACGAG
The DNA here is from genome assembly GCA_007258455.2 of Sequoia sempervirens. NCBI lineage: Eukaryota > Viridiplantae > Streptophyta > Pinopsida > Cupressales > Cupressaceae > Sequoia > Sequoia sempervirens. The sequence continues at coordinate 10,261 of VDFB02122897.1, forward strand.
GATTGGACAGGTCCACCTATCCCTGAAGGTCAGACCATATCAGGAGTACTTGGTATTCACAGATCCAGTTCTGACGGAAGTGAAAACAGTGTTGCAACCCTAATGGCAGAACGTGAGACTTCCTCAGAGACTCGCAGGGATCCAGGGAAGGCGCATGCAGAGGGTGATATTACCGATGAGGAGTTTAGACGGAGGCATGATAATATGGACATGATGTCTCAGTTGATGGGTACCATTAGACAGTACACACCCACACAGCCTCATTACATACAGATTGGTCAGACGAGCGGGACTGCACCAGTGGATCAGCCATTAGCATCAGCACCTCGGCGGTAAGTCACCCGTCTATCGCAGGCGTAGAGCGGGCCAGCCTACTTTCTTACTAGGGGAGACTCCACCCTGCAGACTCCGAGCCCGAGCATCGGCGGCGGCATCGGGAAGTTTCAACCACATAATGGCATGTCAGTGGCAGACTTGACGAGATTTCATGGTGAGTACATGTCACTAGCACCTGAGATCCGGCAGGCACTTACGTTTCATGAGTTTATTGATGTCTATAAACCCAGAGGGGGCAGATTTGACCGTAGACCCCCACAGCATCAGCAGCCGCAGCCACAGGTGAATCGGGATTTGCAGTATGCGGTTAGCAAGATTACCTTGCCATATTTTGATGGGTCTGAAAAGACATCAGCAAGGTCTTGGGTTCAGAAATTGGACAATTACTTATCACTTAGGCCTATGCAGGAGGATGAGGCAATTAAATTTGCTACTTTGCATCTCGACGGAGTAGCACATGATTGGTGGCACCACGGTATGTACACGCTTGGCCATCATGCGGTTAATACCTATCAGGAGTTCACTAGCAGGCTGATAGAGAGATTTGATAAAAAGGATCCAGAACTTTATTTCAGAGAGTTGGCTCAGCTCAGACAGACAGGCAGTCTGGATTCATACATTGGTGAGTTTTAGAGAGTGGCAGTCATGGTGACAGGGATTTCAGAACGGAGACTCATCATACTCTTCGTTGAGGGTTTGACAGAACCCATGAGAGGTTGGGTTAAGGCTTTTGACCCTCCTACACTTCAGGAGGCCATGCGGAAGGCAAGAAGCATGGAGCTTGCAGCACCTCGCAGCAAGTTCAATTTTGGGTCAACACCATACATGAGACCCAATAGGCCTTTTGATAGAAACAATGATAGGAATAGGCCTTTTGACAGGAGAAAGGATCAACCGGATCCTAAGAGACAGAATGCACCACCATTCGACAGAGAAACGTTGAATGAATTGCGTAAGAAAAAGTTATGTTTTTGGTGCAAGGCACCCTATGATGAAAAACATATATGCCCACTTCGTCCGAAGGTCAAAAATAATCAAATGGAGTGGTTTTATGAGAGCGAAGAGCAATCTGATCTGTCAGACCAACAAGCTGATTGAACTTAGTGAATGATGATGAAGATTAGAAAATGAGGTTGAACAGCAGAAGGGTGGAAGGGAAGCTGAGGGAAGCCCATCAGGCTGTAGCCGGAGAGATGGTTCATTTACGACCCGTGGGCTCTTAGCGAGGTGGGAAGGTGATCACGTTGTTGGATACTGGTGCTACACACAATTTTATTGATGCACGTTTAGTGGAGAGGCGTGGCATCCAAACAGAGGCTTTCGAGGGTATTCGAGTCAAGGTAGCAGATGGATATACTCTCAGGTGTGACCGAAAGATTACTGATCTTCCGATGAGATTGAACAACTATGAATTCAAGACTGAATTCTATGTTGTTAATATGGGGGATACAGATGTGGTATTAGGGATGGCATGGTTGCATGATTTGGGTGAGTTCACGCTCAACCTACGTGATATGGAGATGAAATTCAAGGTTGATGGAAGACCGCATGTCATCAAGGCGATTCGGGACAGTAATCTGAGGATGGTTTCATTCAGACGGATGGAGAGGCTCATTCGTCATGATATGGTTGACTGGGCGGCGGAGTGCATGTTGATGCCAGCCCAGCAGGAGCAGCAGAAGGGTGAGTACCACCCTGACATTCAGATCTTGAGGACTAAACACTCCAAAGTGTTTAGTGATATCCCACCTGGTAGACCTCCAGACAGAGGTACGGAGCATATTATTGAGTTGGAGGAGGGCGCAAAGCCCGTTATGATCACTCCCTACAGACATCCGAAACGACTCAAAGATGAGATAGAGAAGACCATTAATGAGTTGTTAGCTATGGGTCATATCAGACCTAGCAAGTCTCCTTTTGCTTCATCGGTTGTATTGGTGAAGAAGAAGGACGGATCACTTCGGATGTGTATTGATTACAGACAGCTCAACAAAAGAACAATCAAAAACAGGTACCCTATTCCACGCATTGATGAGCTGATAGATGAGTTGCACGGAGCTGTCTTCTTTACGAAGATTGATTTGAGATCAGGGTACCATCAGATTCAGAGATGAGGGCGGGACATAGAGAAAACCGCTTTTCGGTGCCATTGCGGTCACTTCGAGTTCTTGGTTATGCCTTTCGGGTTAACCAATGCACTTGCCACCTTTCAGGCAACTATGAACAGGGTTTTCAGTGCTCAGTTGAGGAGATTTGTGTTAGTCTTCTTCGACGACATTTTGGTTTATAGCAGGTCATGGGATGAGCATCTGGCTCATTTGGATACAGTCTTGGGTATCTTAGCAGACGAGTCTTTCTATGCTAAAGGAAGTCAAGTGCGGCTTAATTATGGAGAGGAGTTGTTATATAAGGGCACATCATGATTGCCAAAGGGAGTGAAGAGTATGGACCGAAAAGGTCGAACTATAGTTAGTGGCGGTGCGGAAACCTTCCTTGGCTTCGAG
>VDFB02122898.1:0-15797 GCA_007258455.2 Sequoia sempervirens
TTTGAGAACTTGTTGGCTTTCGACAAGGTTTTGAAAAGCTAGTGAAAAGCCAACACAATTTTCTCTAAGAATTTCAAATATAAGAAGAGGTGAGTCAAATGCTTTGAGAACAACACAAATGAGTTTTTCGCTTGGGACAGAGGTTTTGAAACTTCATCAGCTCCCGACAAGGTTTGACTAGCATGCCCCCAAAACTATAAAACTAGAATATGAAGAATTGGAATAAATGTCAAAAAACATAAATAATTGCAATTCAAATATTTATTATAATTATAATTATCACAAATAATATTATAATTATAATACAAATATCATAATAATAAAAATAATACTCACAAGATACTAATATAATTTGAATATGACTATGCCTTAGTTAAATAAATAAATAATAATCCTAAGGCATCAATTCCCAATAAGAAGGCATATTAATCACTAAGACAATAGTAAGCATATTAATTACCATTAGAACAGTAGCGATAATTATAGCAACAACCACGATTAAGTAAAAAGGTGTGATCATGATATACCAAGAAATACATCTCTCCAAAAGGCACGACCTTTGACCTTTGAATAACTATCAGGACATATAAAGACAAAGAAATCCAAAACAAGTGAGGCATCGATAGGGAAAGAAAGGAAAAGAGCAGGTTGACTAATGCAGTTAGTATAAATTAATCTATGATTTCATAATTATGGATTCCACTATATCAGCCAGTATAATTATTTGTGATTGCAAAATAATAAATTAATATATACATATTATAGTAAGGCACTTACGTAGGAATATAATGTAATTGTTTAATTATGATCTATAATTCATACAAAGTGATTATGGGAAGATTGAAAACAATTAAGTATAATTATATATATAGATTAATATAATATATATATAGACATGATGTACAATTATGCAATAATGATGCTTGCAGCAATTATTGAGCCTTATAAATAATGATGCTTTAATATAATTATGGATAAGGGATTCTTACCTATTGATCCACCCTAACAATATCTTTTGAGTGTAAAGGACATAACGTCGACTGGGGGAAGAAGAGATCTGCAAACAAATGAGATATTCAGTTTGTATTGTAAGTTAATGCATTTATGATGGAATAATTATCTGATATAATGCATTGTTAAATAGGATCAAGGTTTCATGCATATCATTACACATATTATATGATAGCACCCTCATAGTTCATAATGTGTTGTTGATATGATTATTTGCAAATCTGAATTTGATTAAATTACCATGTACATATTTTAACTATGATAGAAGAGGGGAGATTTGCAAAAGGAATACATCGAAGGGGGCCTAGATCCTAGGTACGCCACCTCTATAATGGAGAACCAGTGTGTTCTATAATGAAGGACCAAGTGTCCTATAATGGAGAACCAATGTGTTTTATAATGGAGGACCAAGTGTCCTATAATGGAGAACCAATGTGTTCTATAATGGAGGACCAAACGTCCTATAATGGAGGACCAGTGTGTCCTATAAGGGAGAACCAATGTGTTCTATAATGGGGGACTAAGTAGTCCCAAGGAAACCAGGGGGTATCCATTTGCGATACCAATGGTACAATGCCTTGGGCCTAGGAGATGGCATTTTTAGGGCATAAATTGTAATCTCACCCCTCCATCATGGTGAACCAGCACAAGAGGTCAAATCATAGAGAAAGGGTAATGATTGAGAAGATGAGGGATAATAGAAAGGGGACACCTCCTAGGTAGAGGCCAAGACATCTGCTCTTGCGCCTAGGGTAGAAAGGGTCCTAGGCACCCCCATCAAGTCACGTTCTCCCATGCTCTCATATGGTCGATCCCTCCAAGGATATTAAATTCTTTGTGATTGGATTAGTAATTTGGCCATGGGTTTAATAATATTTAATTATGATAATATGTTAATTAGTATTATTGTGGTAAATGATTATAATATGTTAATTAGTGTGATTGTGGTAAATGGTTGCTAATTTGTGTGTAGGGCTTCAATCAGGTGAAAGGTATTCTCTAACTCATTTTTTTATTTAAAAATTAAGGATTTAGGGAAAATTTAGGACATTCCCAATTAGGGGGCATGACATTGACTAACCCCTTTGGAAGCCAACCAAGTTTTACAAACTGAGGCATGAAACGAAACAACTTCTAACATTTCGATGATGATTTTTATGAGTATAAAGGGGACAATATCAATTGCAAAATTGAGATAATGGCTATAGGACCTAGGATGCCAAGAACTAAGGCAACATAAAGGAAATCATATGGTGGTTGATTTGAATCATGATAGGCACACTAAGTTTGAAATTTTGACCAATAATCCTCCTAGTTCATTCCTCATGTCACCACTAATCTCCAACATACTTTGTTGGTGACTTTTTCAAAGAATATCAACAACCAAGTAGCTCCATCATTCTTCTTTCATGGTATTCATGTCAACTTCATCTAGAGATCTCTTGGTGATGCTCGAAGCTCCTTCACAAGGAAGAATACTTTCCACACAACCAATCTCTTACCCATGATGACTCCAAACACTTTGTGGTGATTTTTAAAGTGTTAAATCTATCACCCTATGATTTTGATCCAAAGTAGAAAACATACCATCATGAGAAAATTGTTCCTCTAGCCCCATGAGATTGCACTCTTTATGTTCTTCCTAAATACTATCACCATGATGAGTCTCCATAGTACTACAAATGCCAAAGTCATTATGCAGTCTTTCATCCTCCTTGAATTCTTCTTGTGTTTACCTTCCTCAAATGTTTACAAATTATCTTAATTGAAATGTTGTTGCTTTTAATATACTTTTGCAAGTTTTAACAGAGAGCAATATAGATGACTAACCATAAACAAATATCATTTTCAATAACATAATGGAGGAATACATGAAAATTTTAACATTTTCCAATTTAGAATTTTTTTGGTATATTTTATTATAAATTGACAATGCTCTTTCAATATATTGTATCAAAAAAATGAGTTAAACAATATTTTTTACTTTATCAAGGACTAAAATACAAATTTATGAAGATTGGGAAAGTTCAAATAGGGACTAGACAATTAGTAGTGAGACTTCCAAACCTGTTGTGCATTAACATCTCCCAAATTGGCAATCAACATACACTTTAACTCCCTTTTAGATTTCCATCTCCACTTTGGATTATTGTAGCGCTAGATAAAGTGAATCATTCCACTCTAGAATACAAATTAAACTCCAATATATCACAATGAAACAAACCTAGGTCAAAATGATGCTCTCATTGATAGCTTGGACCCCTAGAATGGCTCAATTTCTTTGTTATACCAGTTTATTGGTGGTAGTGGGCTTAACACCCTCTAAACACCCCTAATACTTGGGCGATTCACTTAAACCAGTCACCATGCCACCAGCTAAACTAGACACCCCCCTCAACAAGTGTATAAACTTAATGAATAAGGAGCAAATAATATTTAAACTCTAAAAACCTTCCAATCATTTCCCTTCAAAGGCAACATGTTCTCAACAATGTAGCAACTAACATTAGTTCCAAATAGGGCGGTTGATAATAATCTGCATCTTATAATATATTTCAACAAAATTTACAAGACTTCCTTACACATGGTAGCAACCAACATTTTTATGCTTAGAAATTCCAATAAATATAATGCTTGGAATGTGAAGAGATTTGTTTGCTTAGGACTCACCAAGAATACTCTCCCAAAAGGTTGATATCACTTATTGGCATTTTGCAATGCTTGTTGAGCATTAATAATTATCTTTAATGTTGCAACTAAGCCCATTAAATCCCCTTCTACTTCAACAATAGTTTCTTATATTAGTTCTGACACCTCCTTGTAGGGTACAACATCCTCACTAAATTCAATAAGTGTATATGCTTGAGCATTAAAGAATCTACGACCTAATTTGGTCCTTGTTCAACCATTAATAATCCTTCACCTGTATTTTGTAAATCATTCCTAGAAATACGTTCATGAATCTCACAATCGAAAATATTAAAAATACTTGGAGAAACTCCCAAATCAATTATTTAATTGCTTTACAAATCTTTCTGCAAATCCCTGTAATCACCCATTTAAGCAACTCTATGAATCTTGTATAAATTTGCCAAGAACCAACTAGGTGGGTTTTCATCTAGGAAACTTATTTTTCCAAAAGGGTTTTTGTCCTTTTACTAAAGACTAAACCAAGTTCAACTTCTCAAAACTAGGGTTTATAAATGAAAATCCAAGAATGCCCTCTTTTCTCCAAAAAAACTCCTTTTATAAACACTTTTAGTGCAACTAAAATAATTTCTTTTATTTCACTTTTCCCCTCAATAATAAAAATTAAACGACCTTTTGAACTATTTTAATTTGATTTGCTTTTAATCATTATTTTAATATTTCTTCTTCCACTTTAGTCACATATTTTAACTTAATTTTAAAATATCACCTTGAGAGGCTTTTTTATTGAATAATAAAATAGTAATTGCACTTTATTTATAGAATAAAGTTATTTCAAACAACTTAAACTTAATTTATTAAATTATTTTGATCACTCAAAATGGGACATGGAAACATGGGGATGTTGCATTGTGACCACCTGAGTAGATAGAACAACTTGATTAGATTATTTGATACAAGATGGGCTATTATTCAAACAAAATAAGTGTGCATACCCTAAGGGTCAATAAGGGAGAACTTGATTAGGCAGAAGCACAAACAAGAATTAATTGGACATTTTTAGGTTGGTTATGTCTTTAAGTCTTCTAGAGAAGCATTATTATTGGCCCAAGATGAGGACCCATCTTCAAAATTTTGTTCAAAGATGTCATAATTGTCAACATACCAAAGGAGGAAGTCAAAATATAGGACATTACTAGTCGTTTTCTTTAGAAAGCTTGGGAGGATATTGGCATGGATTTTGTTTTTGTGTTACCTAAGACTCAGAGGAGGCATGGCCCATCTTTATTGTGGTGGATAGGATGTCTAAGATAGCTAATTTTATTTATTCCCAAAAGACACGTGGAGCTTCTCACATTATCAATATATTCTTTTAGGAGATAGTAAGTTGCATGGGCTACCAAGGAGCATAGTTTCAAATCAAGATGTGAAGTTTGTGAGTCATTTTTACAAGACTATGGAAAAAAGTAAGAACTAAACTAAATTTTATCATTCACATATGAATAGGAATATCAAGGTGGTGAACATGAGTTTTGAAAACCCATTATGGTGTTTATTACAACAATAACAAGAGGTGGATTAATAATTAGTTAAGTAATCCTTAAATACTTTTTTGATTTTACTTCATATGATATAAAAGATATTATTTAAATATTTCAATATCCTAAATATATTTAAATACTATATCTATACTAATTTAATAATTATATTAAATTAATATCTAACACCTTTTAAATGATATAGTTAAAATGCATATACTAATTATATAATCACTTATAATAAATTCTTGAGAGTGAACATTTTACATCTTACATGCCAATTTTACAATGAATTGAATTTACTTAAGTCATGCTTTTATAATGACATATCATCTCAAATTTACCATTCATAATGACTTCAAATGTACTTGTGATCATTTGTGTATACATAAATTTCATTTCTAGAGTTCAAAAGTTTTCAACCAAATGGTGAAGAGATACTCACCCTTGTATAAATGGATTAACTAAATTATGGGAGCTCTTAGTGGATATATATGGTGCCCAAAATGTTCAAGCCTATGGTACAAATCCTGAAAAGAAAGTACCTTATATCTTGTTAATATCATTTAATAAAACTTTTGTTACCTAGAAAAGTTTCAAGCAATTTTCATAGTTATTCCTCATAAACTTGTTGTAGGAACATTTGATAAACTGGCATATTTTATTATCTCCTAAGATGTTTATGAAATTCACATTAGAAAGACACCATATACCACAAGGTTTTGAGTCTAAACATCCAAACCATCATCATGAGAGAAGAAATATTGTGTGTTGACAAGGAATATAAACTCAATCTTCTTATAGAAACAACTTGAGAAATAAACCATTGGAAATCCTAACCCTAATAACACACAACTCTCTACCTACTAAAGAAACAATAATACATTTAAGGCATTAGCTTGGTTTTTTTTTTTTTTTTTATATTGCATATGTTTACAAATATTCTTCTCACACAAGCATCAACATGAGACCAACACAAGTTCTTTGCGAGTGAACACTCTAGAAATCACTTATGAAAGACCAAGAGCCACTACTTAAAATCAACTTTATTTAGAAATATTGTCCACATTAGAAGCCAACAATTGAAGACAAAGAGTCACAACTTAGAATTTCACATTAGATATCCCTATAGGGATTTAAACTTGGGTTTTCACAATAAGAAACCAACATATTTATCAATTAAGCTCAACCCCTCAAACTAACTTGGTTTCTTTTGACATAAACTATCCCCATATATACTTCTATTAAAAACATTTTAACTTAGTGCACATAAAGCTTTTATAGTCCATTAGACTATAAGCAACTTTTGAAAAACTGAATTCACAATTTTTCTCCAAGTTGCTTCTAATATTTTTATCTTTTTCAAACTTAAGTTATTTCCAAAAAAAACTCCAAGCATAAATAAGGTTTTGGTTTAGAGATTTTTTAAGTGGCTATATTTAGCCATTACATTATTTTATGATATTTTAGGTTGTTAATAAACATCCAATTCATTAGATATACTTTTCCTTGATCTTGACACAAATTCAACTTAGTTTAGAAATATTAATTGTTTAGAACAAACATGGATTACACCATCTTTATAAAGTTTTGGGGATTGATAGAAATGATTTGTTAAGTGCAATTCTGATTTTTTTGTTTATACCTATTTTGATGTTTTTGCTTACAAATTTTATTAGAATTGCCTCCCATTTTAAATGCTAGTCTAAATAAATTTTGTGGTGGTGTTACCCCCATTTAATTAAATTTAAAAACACTTGTGACCGTTCTTAATCAGTTAGTCATCACAATTTTACCAACAATTATATTAAATTCCTCGAAATATTCTTTTGTCATCCCAATTTTACCACAATTATACTGATTTTTTTAGAAATTATTTAGTCATTATACTAATTCCTTGAAATATTCTTGAATCATATTATGCTCAATTCCTTTAAATATTTTGTAGTCATACCAATTTTATACGATTATACTGATTTCCTTGCAATATTCTTTTATAATTATAATCCCCCAAAATCTAGAGGCATAATGAATCATGTTGATGGAAAATTTTGAATTATCTACATGCTATAAACATTATTTATGCAGATAACATCCATTTCATTTCATTTTCACATAGCTAATTTCTAGTACCCACTCAGTCAATCCACATTTGGTATATTGTGGTGATTCTTCTGGTAGTTTGGTAATCAACTCGATGGAGGCACAACAATATTTACAGTTTATGTTTTTTACCATCATCTCGAAGAAAATTTTCTTATTTCATTAGCCATCATAAGGATGGCTTGATGGAGAATTTATTATTTGATTGATTGCAATAAACATAGATAGCTAGACAATTTAAGTTCTGTTTCACCGCCGTACGTATATTTTGATAGAAATTTTGGTCTGTAACTTGCTCCATCATTATAGATTGATGGGAAGTTTATTCTCTAAATCACAAAACAATTTATAGATTGATGGGAAAACTTAATCTATTAATCGTCGTACAAATTATAGATTGATGAGAAATGTTGTCTTCAAAATATAAATGCTATTGTACAATGAAAAAATTCACTATCCACTCTAAACCGTAATGTCCACTACAAAATTTGGCCTAAGATATTATGCTTCTCTACAATAGATTCATCAAGATTACCATAAAACTTTCAAAGAGTACATTTCGGAAATACAACCCGTTTCAGATAACCTTTAAAAACTTCCTTTCCAAAACATAGGGATTACAAAATTTGATTAAACTCCTATCGTTACAAAACTAGCATATATATAGAACAGAAATTTTAGAACAATCAATATATCCTAATAACATTTCTTCACATGATAATACTAAGAGTTACACAAAATGATTGACATCAAATAGAGAAGGAATCTCACAACATAGTTCAAACATGTTTACTGAGGAAAGCATAGGTACCTGAAACACGCTTTCTTGGTCGAAATGAGTTTACACAAGGCTTCAAAAAGATAACAAAATGAAACACTATCAAAATTAGAAATAAAGAAAAAATATTTCTAAGCCAAAACAAACATGTTGAATTGCATTATGTGCTACCTTTAAGATGTATTCTTGATTGATTTGATCTTCTTTAGCACCTGAACAAAAATAACAAGTATCAATTGGATAGGAACACATGATGCCTTCATGATTTGATCTTCTATGATAAAAGAAAGGTCCTTGAGCACTTAAAAGACACCTTCATGATTCGCTCAAAATTGAATCCATTTTCATCAACAAGAAATTTCTTCAATCCCTGAAACAAGCAGTCCAAAACATAAAAGAATATAAGCCAAGTATCTCAAATTGAAAACTCTTTTATCTTTACAAAATTCCAAGATGTGTACCTCCTCATCCGGAGAAGACCATGCCAATTTAGATTGGTATTCCGAAGGAGTTATTTGGGGTTCCTTGAAAATGCATCTAGCTTGTAGATAAGGCCAGTGCACCGGAATTTGAAACCTAAATGCCAAGCTATATATGCTATCAATCATTGTACAGCATTTTAGAACATGGTTTTCTCCCATCAAAACTGAAACAAATATAATAGCTAACAGAGAAGATTATTATGGACAGCTAAAATGAATGAATGGTTAACACAATCTAACGACCAAATCACTATCACATATGAGAATTAATAATTATTGTAATCATTTTCCATTCCTCACATATAAGGAGTAACTGAACCACCACCCCCAACATCCCAGAAAAAAAGTATAAATCAGTACATATAAACTCCAAAATGGCGAGGACGGAAATAACATGCCTATCTTTGTCAATATTATCCAAGATCTTCTCTATCGAACCATGCTCCTGAATAAGCTTCAAAGATGTTTGAGGCCCAATACCTAAACAATTATATGTATTAGGACTTTAGTCAATGTACAGAAATACATCTAAAGGTAAATAGTCATTGCATAATCATCTGGCACATTACCACAATAAGCTATATCATGACAATTAGAAATTAGAATAGCTTCGTGACTTGAGAAAAGATCTCCAACAAAACAAAGAAATAAAATATTGTTAGAAGTATCAATACGTAGTCTTACAAGGAACTAAATGCACACCAAACCCGTTATGATACAAAATTCTTTTGTATTGGTTTTGTGTTAGTACTTCTACTCAAAATAACATGCTATCCTCGGAATGAGGCAAAGTTTAGCAGATCAACAGGATTGCTTAAAGGAACCAATTAAGCCATGTGTACTAATAGAGTTAATCATTGATTGGTTTTTTTAAACCATCTAAATATGTCCATTTTTCATATAGCATGTTTTCAGTCTTTAAATGCTTGAATACGGCTGCCAGCATTAGGACTATCTAGATTAACCAAGTTTTCCAGGTTTCTTTATAATAGTATTAATCATGTAAAATACAAGATTTCAAATCTGGTGAAGGATAGGCATTCCATATTTGAAGAATAATTCAAACTAATCTAAAGTTCTAAACATTAGATATAGTTTACTCACGTTCAATGCAACACTAGCTTAAAGGCCTGTGACTTTTAAGTTGTGCATTATGGCCCTTTCACATCACATAATTAGAGAAAGAATTGACCATCACAAACCTCTTCTAAGGGTGGGTCCATGCAACAAGGATGAACTTATGAATCCATCAACTCTCTAATGAATCTACAAGAACTTGTCCTTGGCCCTAAAACCAGTGTCCCCATCCCCAATGGTGTTTCAGAGACAGAGGGATGGCAAGGGACATCCCCTGGCCATCCCCATCTTTTTTCAAAATCGCAAAACTGTCCCCGAAATGGCATGATCCACCAAGATACGTCTGCAAGACATTTGGCCTTCCCAGGGATGATCAGAGACATTTGAGACATCACTTGACTGTCCCAAGGACATCCAAGCATCCCGGACAGTAAAAACACAATTTCACCTCTCTTTTTTAAAATATTTGCCATATGGTTTTCAAACTAGCTGAAATATTCCAACCAATTTTTTCGATTTTCAAATTTCCAATTACAAAGCAATGAACCCGCTAAGGTTAGCAGCTAACCAAACGCGTGCTGAAGCAACTCTAACGAATGTACACGGATCTCGAGCGGGCAAGGTGTGAGCATTGGTCGAGAGGATCTTCTACCCTAAGTACTGAAAGGGAACTCGACACAAGTATGTGCTACCCAATCCAGTATGGAGTGAGGGGCGACCATATGGCGGAGTGTTACAAAGTACAATGCTTGAAAGAAATACTGAAAAGCTGAAAGTACTCAACACCCAGAATGTGCTTTCTAACCCGAACTGGGAAAGTAGCTACCATAGGGCGGAGATAAATTAAATACAATAACAATTGCTGAAAGTAAAGATGAGCATTACAATTTGATAAAGCAAGATTCTAATTTGCTGTCAGTACTACTGCCAGCTTACACTATGAAAGATGAAATCTTGCTAACAATACAAATCAGCATATAAATAGAGATGTACAATATTAGTGAATTTCTTTGCTGAGAAGTAAAGATTAACGGAAATGGCACTAAACAGATCCAACCTTTTCTCCAGACTTGGACAAATCTTCAATGAAGCCTCCACATCGCTTTTAAAGAACTCTCACCACCATCCAATAAAGAAATTGCAGATTTCTCCAGACTGTTATGACAGACCTGCACCTTTCAACAAATAACCAGCAACATAGGATTCCTTGAAATGCTCGGAACTCACTCTTTACTTACTCAAATTGCTTGATATCAATTGCAAATCACTAATAGAATGGAGGCGCTCAAACTAAGAACATAAAACAGACTTAAAATGCAGATTATATGAAATGCACAAATTCCAAGACACAGCAAATGGTACGGCCCAGCACAGGGGCGATTTCCCTTTTAAAAATCAGACACTTTTCTAAAAAATCTACAAACTTGCACACAAGGGCGCCTAGCCTAAAAGGATGGAATTATGCAATACCCATAACGAATATTTTTGTCTTTTTTGATTTATGAATGAAAACACGGATCTGTTGTTGCTAAAATGCAAATTCTAGAACTAGCTAATATGCAATAATCTGATCTAGACAGCCACAAGCTGATTACAATACACAAATCTCAAAGCAAACTCACAAACTAGATTAAATCACCACTAGTCGCTGTATTGCAAGCAAGAAGCGATGCCCGAGTTAGGAGGCCTTCATTCCTCGAAGCAGTTCCAAAGCCAAACCGGCAGCATAACGATACTGTAGACCAAAGATAATCAAAAGAGAACCCAAGGCTTCCTTTTATAAGTTTCTGTTGACCTTTCTCGAAACCCTAACTTCTTTTTCAGAGTCAAAACCCTAATCCCAAGAGATGGCGTCCTTTTCCATACATCTTCAATTTGACTTCATTTAATTAAATTCCTCACTTAAATAAATGCGTCCTCCTTAAGGCTTAATTTTGACTTTGATAAATTCAATATAAATTCAATATATCCTCAATGATGGCGCCACCCTTCAAGTCCACTTTTTAAAATAACATCAAGTTAATAGACTAGGCCAAGGTGATAAAATAACATTTAAAATATAATGTTATTTTTAAGTAAAATGAGCTTATCTCTCCGAAACTGCATTCTGAAGCCCGAAACTGAATACGCCACTTGAGTCAGCTGAAGAGGAAAGTCAACTGCCTGAGACCAACCTGTTTACTGCCAAAAATAGAATTTACTAAAAATAGTAAATTCTTGAAACTGCTCAGAAAGCCGAGACGAACATACCACTGCGAAGCTCTCTGAAAACCTAGAAAGAATCCGCAATTGAAACAATCAACTCATAGCCAGAACATCCTTCAAAATAGGAAACCCTAATTTTACCTTCCGACTAGCCTACGGTCTTCGAAATAGGCCAACGGTCACTGAAAAAGTCAGGCTTGAACGGGGACATTACAGTCCGCCCTCCCCAAGATTGCTTGTCCTCAAGCAATTGCAAACCAGATGCTGCAGAACCTCCTCATTTTCCCAAGTCGCATCCTCCATAGGCAAATTTTTCCACTTCACCAAGTATTCTCTGATGGTTCTTTTCCTCAAAGAACGTTCTCTAAAATCAAGTATCTCCTCTGGAATTAGAACCAACTGTCCTTCTCATCCAAAGGTGGCAACTGTGATGAAGCAACTACATTATGTCCAAGTGCCTTCTTGAGGCGAGACACGTGGAAGACATTGTGTACTCTGCTGTCAGAAGGTAGCTCCAACTCATAAGCTACTGCCCCAACCTTTTCTGATGACTTTGAATGGTCCATAGAAGCGAGGTTTGAGCTTCTCAGCTCCACTCTTCTTGAGAGTAGACTGTCTGTAAGGCTGTAATCGGAGATAAACCATATCCCCAACCTCGAAAGAACGCTCAACACGCCTCTGATCAGCATACATCTTCTGTTGATTCTGTGCAATCTGCAGATTATCCTTCAATGATTTCATAATGTCTTGACTTTGTTGCAACAAGTCCTTGGCTTGAGGTGCTTTGCTATCACCAAACACCAAATCGGCAAAGCTAGGTGCTTCATACCCATAGAGAGCCAAGAAAGGAGACATCTTAATTGACATATGAAATGAAGAATTATAACAATATTCACCAATGTGTAGCCACTTAACCCAAGCCCTTTGCTGTTCTGACACATAGTTTCTCAAGTAGCCTTCCAACCACTTGTTCACTATTTCAGTTTGTCCATCTGTTTGGGGGTGATAACTAGTGCTTGGAGTGAGCACCGTACCACTCATTCTGAAGACCTCTTGCCAAAAAGTGCTTAGGAACTTGCTGTCCCTATCACTCACAATGTTCTTTGGCAAACCATGCAGCCTAAACACCTCATGAAAAAATAGATCTGCAACTTGGGCTGCTGAAAACGAGCTGGTAATGGCGAAGAAGTGAGCAAATTTGGTTAGCCTATCCACTACCACATAAATACAATCCTTCCCTTGGGCCTTGGGCAACCCTGTGATGAAATCCATCGAGATGCTTTCCCATTTTTGATTGGGAATAGGAAGTGGTTGCAGCAACCCCGCTGGTAGTGTATGCTCATTCTTATTCATTTGACAAACATGACACTCCTGAATGTAGCGTTGTACTTCTCCTTTCAATCCTTTCCAAGAAAACCTTTCTCGGATCTGCCTATATGTCTTGAAAAATCCTTGGTGACCAGCAACCGGAATATCATGAAATGTCAAAAGAATCTTCTTCTTAAGCTTAGAATCAGCCACCAGAAAGATTCTCCCCTTATAGTGTATCAATCCCTCAATCACCTTGTACCTTTCATCCTGAAAAGTACCCTCAATAATGCTGGTTGCAAACTGATTTTTGGCATAATCAGCAAGCAACATGTCCCTCCAATCTGCAGTAAGCTCACACAATGAGCTAAGATGGGGTCTCCTGGATAGAGCATCTGCCACAATATTATTTTTCCCTTTGACATATTCAATGTCAAAGTCGTAAGCTTGAAGCTTACTCACCCACTTCTGTTGCCTCTCGTTCAGGTCCTTCTGATGCATAAAATGTTTGAGGCTATTGTGATCAGTCTTGACCACGAACTTGTTTCCCACCAAGTACTGCCTGAACTTGGCTAATGCATGCATAATGGCAAGCATTTCCTTGTCATAAATTGAGTATGTTCTTTCAACACCCCTCAGTTTTCTGCTTTCAAACACAATAGGATGTTTGTCTTGCATCAAGACAGCCCCAACTCCTTCACCGGATGCATCACATTGCAATTCGAATGGCTTGGAGAAATCCGGAATAGCCAGAACCGGACACGAACTCATGATCTTCTTGAACTTGTCAAAAACAATTTGGGCCTTTTCTGACCAACAGAAAGCCCCCTTTTTGGTGAGATCAGTAAGAGGAGCAGCATTCTGTGAATAACCTTTTACAAATCTCCGATAGAAACCACAAAGACCCAAAAAACCTTTCAACTGAGTTAAATTTTCAGGAGGTGGCCAATCAACTACTGCCTTTATCTTTTCAGGATCCACCTTTACCCCCTCAGCACTGATTATGTGGCCAAGGTACAGTAACTCCTCCATTCCAAATTCACATTTGGATGCTTTTGCGAACAAACTCTCAGATTCCAGGATGCTAAGCACTTCCTCCAGGTGCTTAAGATGATCTTCCCAAGTCTTGTTGTAAATCAAGATATCATCGAAAAATATCAACACGAACCTCCTTAACTGATTCTGGAAAACTCTGTTCATGCAAGACTGGAAGGTAGCAGGAGCGTTAGTCAACCCAAAGGGCATGACTAAAAATTTGAAATGGCCATAATGACATCTGAAAGTAGTCTTCTCCACATCAGATCCTCTCATCCGAATCTGATGGTAACCCGATCGCAAATCGATCTTCGAGAAAAACTTGGCCCCATGAAGCTCATCAATGAGCTCATCTATCCTGGGAATGGGGAATCTGTTTTTTATGGTGCTTTGATTCAAAGCCCGATAGTCCACACACATGCGCATGGTACCATCCTTCTTCTTCACAAGAACCACTGCAGATGCAAAGGGGCTCTTGCTTGGGCAAATGAAACCCATCTCCAAGAGTTCTTGAATATTCTTCTCAATCTCATCCTTTTGCCTCTTCGGGTACCGATATGGAGTTGTAATTACCGGTTTAGCTCCTTCCTTGAGCTCTATGATATGTTTTGAACCCCGTTCAGGTGGTGGTCCAGGAGGCAAATCTGCAAAGACTTTGCTCTTCTTCGTGAGTAGAGACTGAACATCAGGAGGATGGTCTCTTTTAGTCTCAACCGGACTAGTAGGAAGGATCATGCACTCTGCAACCCATTCAGCTTGATCGTGACGGATCAGCCTTGCCATTCTTTTGAATGACACAACCCGAGGGCCCCCATTAGACATTCCTCTGAGCACTATCTTCTTCCCATCAGATTGAAACTTCAGCTCCATAGTCTACAAATTCAAGGAGATCCCAAAAATGAGCAGCCATTGAATGCACAGAATGGCATCGGTATCTAATGTGAACTTCCATAGAAGTCATCCTTGACTTCGTAGTTTCCCAATTGCATGGTCATGTTTGAGATTTTCTTGGTGCATGAAATATGGAATCCATCGGCAACCATGACCTTGAAACCTTCAAACTCCTCTGTTTGCAGCCCCTTCTTTGCTACCACAACTTCATCAATGAAGTTATGTGTTGCTCCAGTGTCGATCAAAGCAACGATTCGCTGCCCTTTGACCATCCCTCGAACCTTGAAGGATTCGTTTCTTTGAAAGCTCGAAAGTTGAGCCAAGACTCCTCCACTTTCCTTCTCATTTTCGGACTCTTCTGGAGCTTTTTCTACTTCACTTTCTTCAAAATCAGATTGCTGGTCTGAAAAATTAGAACTACTTTCACCAGCAGAATAGTATTCAATCTGATTGAATTTAACTCCCTTAGGGCAAACATGATCTTGAGACCATTTTTCCCTACATCGGAAACACAACCCTTTTCTTCTGAGTTCATTCAGGGTTTCAGGATCCAACCTGGTGACATGGGGATTGTGATGTTTGAACTCCTTGTGCTGAGGTCTCAAAGGAGGTCTATGCTGAGGTCTTTTCCCTTTATCCCTTTTCTGAAAGGGGAAATTTGACTGAAAATTTTCCTTAGGAGCAACCCACTCCATGTTTCTTGCCTTCTTTATGGCCTCC
>VDFB02122899.1:0-30685 GCA_007258455.2 Sequoia sempervirens
TTCCCATGGGGAAGATTTTGGAAAAAGTGCATGAATGGATATGAAGAGCTCAAAATAACCTTTCCAATGTCGTAACAATTATGAAAATCAAACATACAGGCAAAAAGTTATGAGCTTGGAAGCACAAAGTGATGATCTGACTTTGATTGAGAATAAAATGAAGCAATAGAAAAATTTAATGATGAGACTTGCACCATTGGAAAGTATACAAAATCAGCTTTTCAACGATGTTTTGTTTGCTTGATTTTGACACTGTATGCCCAAGTTATCCCCAAAAGAAAAAAACTCCTTTAGGGCAAGTTAGGGCTTAGAGGGGGGGTAAGAGTATCGTTCGTATAGTGTTGATGTCACCATAATATACCTCGAATATTCACTTGAGTTGAGAATAAAACGTCGGTATGCATGTGAAAAAATTCGTTGACGAGAAATTGCCGAAATCTACTTTTTTGAGATGAAAGATTCCATTAGTCATAGAGGTCGGCGATGGTTGTTGTGAAATTTGTGGTTGATTGGGAAAGGTGGGCAATCATCGGATTTGTTTTGTTGACTGCTAGGCTTTATTGATAGTTGCCACTAAGAATAGCATCAGGGAATTTAAACTAGTGGGCAACTAAGGAGTAGCCCTCAAGTGGTTGGATAAGGCCATTGACAACCCTTTGATGTGACTATTAATGACTGTAGGTCGCAAGGTACGACCTTTAACTTGCAACCAGTAAAGGCTTTTTTTTTGAAAATTTATTTAAAAGTTGGAAGCAATTAAAAACAACGATTTTTTTTACAAAACCCAAGTACAATACCTGCCTACGAATTAATGCACTGGGGCCTGTGCAAATCTTGTATGACCATACAAATTTGTACGATTGTATGGATGGGGATATGTGTAGTCCCTAAATTTTTTTTTTCTTTGCAATAGCTTAGATTTGAGTGATTCGATAGGTGTTCTTCAAGTTTTTGGCCATTTTGGACTCAATGGTGATGCTCGTTTCGCTCTAGGATGAGCTCATTTTTCCGTCAAGGCCAAATCTCTCAAAATTTGGAAATGAAGTCACAAATATGGTGCTTTGATAACATGTTGGAGTTGATACTAAACCCCACAGCTCCTAGAAATCACCTACAACCAAAATGCCTATTACAAACGAGAGATCAAAACAATTGATTTGCTATGCAACCAAGAGAAATGATTGATTCCACACAAACATCTGATATTGAGATTAACTTATAATTGTTTTGTTAATTGAATAAAATTATTACAAATTACAAATGAATGCTTATAAAAGCAAAAAGTGCAAACCCTAGATGAGGATTCAATTAGATTGTGACAAGTGTCCTAATGCTATGCAATGAAACAACTTGATCTATAAATAACCCAATCTCATAATAAAAAAACACTCATAAGTTTAGCTTAAGTGAATAGAGGAATAAGAAACCTAATAATTAATTAATGATATCAAGTGATTATCCTAATTAATCCAACAATTATAATGTGAAATAAATGCAAGGAATGCACTCCAAATTGTTTAAATGACAAGAAGAGAGGCAGTGAAAGGATAGTCCAACAAATTGAACAACCCTAAAGCAATAATCTATCACCTTTTGAAGATTTGAACTTCAAAAATCAATCTTCTTACTAATATTCTCTCATGATAGTTACCAAAATTTGATGGATGATGCAAGAAAATAAATGTGCCAACCATGCAATGGTTCCACATTTGGTTGTTCTTACAATAGGATTGTGGTTACAAAGCAAATAGATTAACCTCCACTTGCCAGACTAGACAATACGATACAATACTAGATTACTTACACATCGTGTCATAGAGATCCATTAATGGATATTTGCATTAGAAATGTCTCCCCCTTATTTGCATTAGAAGGTTCCACTTGCTAGGATAGGTTACATTATACTTGCTATCCTAAGCTGATTTTATGTGTCTCCAGGTTCTTTGGAAAATGTCCTAGAGGACATGTGAGGCAAAATATTTATTATTTATTTTCCTATGTCAAATTGTAATTGCATCATAGAGGTGGACCCACTACGATGACAGTTACAAAACATCCTAGGAGAATATTCCATTTAGGCATCCACTTTTTGGGTGGGGATCACCCAAAAGTGCATGATCTTGCATGTTATCTTGGGTTGGGTGCCCAAGTTTGCATGTTCTAGGTATGAGCCGTCGAAGCCATTAGAGAGTAATGGAGCAATCAGGATTGACCAATGTGATTGGCTATGGGTTAGGCACCCATTCGAAGGACATGTGATCATTTAATATTTTTCACTATGTTTATGGGTTGTCCACTAAAAGGGGCGTGGGTTTTTCCAAGTGGTTCTACTTATTTCAGGATACCATAAGTGGTATTTTCTCTCACAAATCTCTATATATTGGAGCCTTGAGTTGGTGGTTTGAGGAAGTTTGTTTGTAGGTTGTCAGAGTAACGAAGTGTTGGGTGATCCCACAATACTAGTTTACAATTTTTGGCCAAATTGGACATTGAACTGAATTTTTTTAACTAAATCTTCACTTTCGGGCACATATAGCTTACTAAACCATGAGGAATTTGAAGATGATGCAAACTAGCAATTTGTGACATTTTGTCTGTAGATTTTGAATATATATTTAAAAAAAATCTGGAATCAAATTGCATTTCTTTTTCCATCTCCTTCGAAAACTAGTTTTTAACAGTAAACACCATTTTTAAAGAGTGACATGTACTTGCTAACACAACTTTTTTTCTATGAAGGATAAAATTCTATTTTTTTCGAATTTAGATTCGTAACTACGATATCTAGTGCATGCAATTGGTTTCATAGTGTTTTATTGATTTTTTTTTTCTTAATTAAGTTTTGAAGTCAAACCAGTTACAATTCAAACATAAGTTTACTTGCTAAGACAACATTTTTTATATGTATCGAAATTCAATATTTTTTTTGTTGGATCAAGGACATCAATATCTAGTGCATAGATTTTTATTTTATTTTTGATAATCTGCTATTTTTTCACATGTGTAGAATAGAGAGCTTGATTTTCGGTGAAACACCTATGTTTAATTAAAGTAAAAATATACATATTAAAACCAAAATATATTAAAATTATATTCGATGGGTAGCTCGTTTTGAGGACTATCATCATCCAGTTGGGTCTGTGAAGTTTCCTCCATTTTCATCCTCAACCTAATCTTTGAAAGGCAAAAATTTGGTAGAAGAGGGGAGAAGGGCAAAAAAGGGGGGTTCTAGCAAACTCCCATTTGCTAGAAGGCGGGGAAGGCAGGGGTTCGCTAGAACACCCCCCCCTCCCTTTCTAGCAAACCCCCCTTTAAATTGCAAACCAATTTTGTGGCATCACCCTGCTGTATAAATTTAGAGAGGAGTGTTGTATTGATGTATACTTCATTTGAATATTAATACAAGCATTGCATCTCTTTGGGCACGGAATTTTTCCTCGCAAGGGTTTCTCCATGTATATCTTGTGTCACTTGTGATTCTCAACTTGTGGTATTGATGTTTTACTTTCATTCAAGTGGATATGCTAATCACATAATCAAATATTTGGTAATCTTGAATACATAATTTCAGATTTGCAATCACATTATTAAGTTCATATTGCTGCAACTTTCACCTTGTTGTCCAACACTACTCTAGAGTCCAAAGATCTTAGTTTTCCCTTTCATCAACTTCTAGATTTATTTCGTTTGTGCTTCCATGGAGTGTTAGAATTCAACTTGAGTGAGCTTTGGTATTAAGATTCTTTCCCTTTGAGGAAGACTTTAACTTCCAATTGAGTCTCATTATTGGTATTAGTTGGTAGGGGCATTGATCTAATTGATTGGAAGATCCCATTGTTGTCTTGATATCATTTTACATATGTATTCTACGTTCCTTTGAACACATTTGCTTCCTTCATCGAAGTTTCAAAACTAATGGCGTCATTAACAAATTGGAGGTGGTACATAAGGGCAAAGGAGGGAGAAATATGGACACATTTTAATCATACGTTGACTTTTGAATCAAATGGCTCTCCCCAATATTTCAACAAAAACTACATGGAAATTAGGTCTCGTTGCCTTAAGTTTCTTGTGTTTCCAAATAAACTAATAGCAAAAATCTAGAACCAACTATTTGTGGAGTGTAGTCCTTAACCAAAACCCCAAGCCAAAGGGCTTAACAAGGAATTCCATTATTAAATTCTTGGAGACTATGATCAAGGAGTAATTTCAAGATATGTATGGGATAGGCACCCCACTCATGAGAATAGAACCCAAAGTTAACTACCTGTGCAATAGGGTTCTTAACCAAAACCCCAAATTGGGGCCTCAATAAAGAATGCCACTTTTAAAGACTAGAAACACCATTCAAGCAATAGTTTTAAAACATTTATGGGGTGGGCAGTGCCACATGTGAAAGGCTAGAACCGAAAATCAATGAATTGTGGAGCACAATCCTTAATGAAAACCTTAAACCATGAGATGGGAAAAGAAATGCACTTTTGACGAATTGGAGACACCATTTAAGGAGCAATTCCCAAGGATAAAAATAAATTGTCTAAGATGCAATTCATCATCCACTCACATCATGTTATTGATCTTGATCTATCTAACAATTGGCGAGTCTAAAAGATCATGCATTTTTAGTACAAAAGTGAATGAGTATAGATTAGGCACATGCCCTATGGATGGTGTTTTAAAGAAAAATATAGGTTTGTACCTCTCAAAGTTCTCTTGACTGTAAAAATATTTTAATTAGACATTGCCAAATAAATATCAATAATCTATTATTTGATGCATCTTTCTAATTATATATTATGGGGCACAACCCCTTTAAGTAAAGAGAGTGATTAAAGAAAAGGAAAATTGGGTGACATGTGGCATTGTGAAATGTGCGCCCATAGAGTCACCACAAAACAATTGACAATATCCTATATAATCATGATAAAGGTCTCATTATAAATAAAATCTAGTGAGTTCAAACAGTCTATCAGGGAGGGTCACGACATCCTTTCCCCCTTAAAAGTGTATCGTCCTTGGTACTAGGGTATAAAATAATAACATTAGCAGCTATTTTGAAATTTCATCATAACATAAATTAATTGTCAACAACTAATTAATCAAAATTTGAAAATGTTATCTAATGAAATGGCCATCCTCCCAAGTGGCACTACAAGTACTCATTTGCTCCAATTCAACCAAAATTTGATGCTTTATCTTGTTTCTTAGATTAGTGTGTCTGTCTAATATTTTGATTGGTTTGAGAACCTGATCTAGGAGGATCCAGAAGAACCTGAAATTTTCACAGTCTCAAAATCTCTCAAAATCGGTGTCATTGTGTAGAACCTACCGACACAAACTTGACGCAACTCGAACGAGCTGAAAAGGAGTCTGTATGCAAAAGTTGCGAGCACAACTAGCAAATCAGAGGGCTCAGAAAAAGGGCAAAAATTTGAAGTTGTCAAAGGTGGTCAAATGGGGTGTCATCGCGAAGAGCTTGCTGAGAGCTTTCTGACGCAACTCGTTTCGTCAAAAACGAAGTCCATTTGCACAAGATACAAGCGGTCAAAGTTGGCAACATACGTTGACCAGTCAACGCCTCATCATCAATCCAGTCAGCACAATGGCCAATCAACCCTTGACACTCGGCATCATCTCACCTCTCCACGTGGCAGGCCATTATTGTAAAAAGGTGGCATAAATATGGATTAAACCATATTGTTAAAAAAAAACACATGGTTTAAAAATTAAAAGAAAAAAAGAAAGAGAATTTGGTGGGATTTTATCCCTTAAAATCCTCTTGCCTTGCCCATAAAAGAAGGAGAGAAATAAAGCCCGTAAACTTATATTCAACAAATTAACCCCTTTAACCACCTTTCTCATATTTCAACGAATTATGATATTTTAAGGGGCTTAAAATAATTGGTTAAAGATTTTTATGTTAAAGGGAGGTTATAAACGAATTGTAAAAGAGGGAATTTTGTTAAAAGGGAGTTATTTTGTTTAAGGGGGTTATTGTTTTATTTGTTCATGGGGAGTTATTTATTAAATATGGACGTTACACCCCATATAGCATATTTTATGTATAAAAAGGGGGTGTAGGTTCTTAATTTTTCAACCAAGTGATGGAAAATTATTGGAGAGTTGTGAAAGAATTTTTGGAGAGAATTAGAATGCTAATGAAGGGTTTGATTTATTTTTTAGAGGAAGAATTACAAGGTGTTATTAGACACCAAAATTGTAATAGTGAGAGAGATTGTGAGAAATTTTGTATAGGACTAAAGCTTGGGTGATGTACAGAAGTCGTAATTGCTTGACATCATTAATAAAGCGGTTCCTCATTGAGAAGCGGACCCAGAGACATAGCTCAAATTGAGTGAACTCCGTTATCAAGCTCGTTATCTCTCTTCTTCTCTTCTCTTTTATAATTCTCTTCAGTATTTATTTCTTGAGTTTCTAATTACGATATTTAAGAAATTAGTTTACGTTTTTATTAATTTTGGATAAGAACAAGTGAATGCTAATTTCCGTAATTTCAACGGTTAAGATTCATAACCATGTAATTCTGTTGGATCAGGGTAAAATCTGTGGTTGGGAGTAAAGTGCAAATTATTTGTAGCTCTTTAATTACAGATCAGAACCACCTATCATTTTACTACTTGTAACTTTTGCCAATTCAAAATACAAGAAGGCTCAGCTATATAATTTTTGAGTAAAGCAATATGGAAGACATCATGAATTTTCGCCAATAAAGGCAACAAAGTTAATTGATATGAAACAAGTTTATAACTTTAATGATCTTGGAAGGGCCTAAAGAATAAGGTGCTAACTTTGCATCCTTTTCAAATTTAGTAGATTTCTTTTGTGGCTTAACCTAGAAAAATACTTTTACCCTCACTTGATAACTATGTGGAGTCCATGTTCAAATTTGCATTATTGTTCTATCTATCAAATGCCTCTTTTAGTCTTTGCCTTATAATTTGTACGTTCTCACCATATTCCTATAGTAGTTTTGGGCCAATCACCTGGGTGATCCCACAAATTTGGTTTACAATTCCATTGAGGAAGGAAAATTGCGAAAATGCCCCCATGAAGAAAATTTTGAATTTTGGAGGGTTCGCTCTAATCCAAAAAGGGTTCACTTGAACCCCCCCTTCAAGTGAACCCTCTTTAATGATGGGACCCACTTTTTGCATGTTGTCCAAAATGGAAGGAAAGGGAAATTTTGAAAAAAGGGGGTTCGCTCGAAGGGGGGTTCGAACGAACCCCCATTTTTCCCCCTTCTCCCCCTCTTGCACCAAATTTCTGCAAAAAATTGTCTTTCAAAGCTGGGTTGAGGATGAAAATGGAGGAGACTTCACAGACCCAACTGGATAATGGTAGTTCTTGAAATGAGTTATCCATTGAATATAATTTTAATATGTTTTTGGTTTTATTATGTATTTTTGTTTTAGTTTGATCAAACATAGGTTTTTCACCGAAAAATCAAGCTCTTTGTTTTGCACATGTGGAAAGATAGCATATTATCAAAAAAAAATATTTGAAAAATATCAGTGCACTAGATATTGATGTCCCTGATCCAACAAAAAAATTGAATTGTGATACATTAAAAAAAATTTATGTGTTAGCAAGTAAATCATGTCTAAATTGTAATTGGTTTGACTTTGAAACTTAATTAAGAAAAAAATATTCAATGAAATGCTATGAAACCAATTCCATGCACTAGATATCATATTTACGAATCTAAATTCGAAAAAATTAGAATTTTATCCTTCATAGAAAAAAAGTTATGTGTTAGCAAGTAACATCACTCTTTAAAAATGGTGTTTATTGTTAAAAACTAATTTTCAAAGGAGATGGAAAAAGAAGTGCAATATAATTCCAAAAATTTTGAAAAAAATATATTTAGAATCTACAGACAAAATGTCACAAATCACTAGTTTGCATCATCTTCAAATTCCTCACGGTTTAGCCGTTACAGGTGCCTGAAAGTGAAGATTTAGTTAAAAAAATTCAGTTCAATGTCCAGTTTGGCCAAAAATTGTAAACCAGTATTGTGGGATCACCCACCACTCTATTTTCTAATCCATCCCAATTGAGAGAAGTTTCGCGTTTTATTTTATGCAAAGATTCAAATAGAGCCTTTTGAATGGAGATTTATTAAGCATTGTTGTATGCAAATTCCATGAGATGCAAGAAATCTTCCCATTTACCAAGTTTTTCCATGACATACATCCTTAACATATCTTCTAGACCCTAATTTACTCTCTCAGTTTGACTATTTGTTTTTGGTACCAAATGTTATAACTAAGATAGTATAGAATCGGGAAGTGAATAGTTTATCTCTATTTGAAGTTATTAATTTCAAAACTCTTTGCAAACACATTCTCTTTCACAAATTTGGAAGCAACAATGAAAAATCATTAACATTTCCCAAAATGAAATGAGTCACCCTTGTCAATTTATCAATAACCCTGAGAATAGTATCATGCTTGAATCTATTTCTAGGAAATCTAGAGATGAAATTCATATTAATAGCCCTTGGGTGACAATGTTTTGCATTTACTCTTTGACACTCTTAAGGCATTTTGCCACATATAGTGACACATTTTCTTTCATTCTAGACTAAAAGAAGTATTGTTTGAATTCATGCAACATCTTGACACATTTGGATGTGTATAATTGGGAGTTACATGCACTTGTTCAATTATTTGTTGCCTCAAATTCCCTATTGAGGGCATGTAAATTTATGTTCTTGATGTCTCAATATTGAGTCAATATCAAAGGTGTAACTAGATTTCTTAAGTTTTTATACTATTTGGGAAAAAGTGTTTGCATACAAGGAGTCTAATTTTTGTTGTTATAGGGTTTTTTCTTTCATGCCAAACTACAAACCATACTTAACTAACAAATGTTTATGCTTACTATGTGCATCTACCACCCTATCTTTATTTCTTGGCAATAACTATCTATTATTTATGGTAGATTTATTCAACATGTAATAAATACATTGTCTTAGGGTCTTGTCCTTTACAAAGAGTACATGGTCTCCCCTAGGTGGCATGCTTGGTTTGATCAAAGCCTTTTCGAAAAGCTCATCAAAATTTACTCTTAAACTTTTGTAAGTTAGTTGTGTTCATAATAAGGGGTTCATGAAATGGGAGTTGATCCCATAATTAAATCTATGAAAATTTAAAAAAAATTATTTAGGCAATGGTTAGGAAGGTTTTAAGGAATACATCCTTAAATTCATGTAAAAGAGGATTTAGATTAGGGGTTATACCTCTAGTTTTAATATGATCTATTTGAACTAAGAATAGACTGACTCTTCTTCGCTCCTTTCTTTAGTTGGAGGGAAAACCTTAACTAAACCCCACCTTTATCTTTTAGTCCTTGTAAAACAACATACTTGTCTTCATTCAAACCATGTTGATTCTTTCTTGGCAATCTATTGTTTCCGTTTTCTTTTATAACCAATTCATTCATATGATTAGGTCATACAACCATAGGGGTAAGGGAGTCACATTTACTATGGTTGACATTGTTTCTACTTTGATTTCTAATCCTCTTATCGATTCATGGATAGGTTGCATCTTTCCTATGCCTAATTTTGCACTGCCACCTTCAAGGAGAACCTTAGTGTGTAGCCCACAATGCTTAACAATTTTGTGTGAGATGAAACAACCAGAAACATTAGAAAAAATAAATAGTAAAATAGGTGTATTGTTAATAACACTAGGAAATTCTACTAATGGCAATTGCATCTCTTGATTTCTTCTTACTAGCCACATAAATTTGTTGGTAGGGTCCTTGCATTCTTGGTTCAAAGTCCTCTTGGGAAAAATCGATCTTTCTCATAATTCCACAATCAACTAACAAGTTTTTGTGATTGGATGAGGGAAGTGTTTTTGCACTAAGAGCAAGGTTTTTAGTTGTTGGACTAGGTCTTTAATAAAATAAATCTTGGTATAAATTTAGATTGTTGTCCTTTATTTGTGTAGTGTCGGAAAATGTACTCCTTTACATTTTCACACTATGTTTGCATCCCCTTAATTAATTGGACTTAGTTAAGCCTTTAATTGATCCAATTATGCATTTAAAAGCATAATTAATTTTGTTTTCCGAAAGGAGAACCTACATTAAACAATTGCAAACATCAAATTACACATCTTGGAAATTGTGTGTCCTAGGTTTAAGGCCTAGGACCCATTCGCCCAAGGGCGAATGGGTCCTTAATTTTAGGACCCCATTTTTTAATATGTTTTTGATGACATTTTTATGATTCAAATTCAAATTGCAATTGTCGGCCTTTGATGTTTAATTGTCGAGAAATTAGAAAAATGCCTATGAATACCTAGTTTTTTTATCAACTTAAGTCTAAGGAAAATCATCTAGCATTAAGGAAACTTTCACAAGAGCAAAGATTATTGTGAAGAGCATTCAAGAGTAGATTTATTAGTCAATTATTGCAACAATCAAGATCAAGATCATCATGTTAAAGTTATTTGCATTCATGCATGTTTTTGGAGCTAACATTGTGATGCAGGTTTCAAGTTTTCAAGCATCAAATCATTGTCAAATCAAGCATCCAATCAAGTCATTTCATGCAAGATCTAATCTTTGGAGTGATGTGTTAGACTTTAGTCCTCCAAGGTCAGTCATTAAAGGGTTTGGTGAGTTGCAAAACGCTAGTGTACATTCATCATTCCTTCCATTTACACTTTCATGTCATTATCAAGGTTTAAATACCAAACTAGGGTTTGACCAAGGCAAACCCTTATACACCAAAAATGAACATTTTTCTCCTTTTTGTGTGTTTGCAGATTTATAGGTGGAGTGAAATTGGATCAAAAGTGCAAAGTTGTCACCAAAGTTGTCAAGACACGGAAACTCATTTACATAATTTGTTTTCGGCCTTCTGACAATAAAAATTGGAGAAATCAGAGCCTTAGATTCAACATCAGAGGTCTGCAAAAAGAATTTCCAAAAAAAAGATACAAGGACACATTCGCCAGAACAGGATGCCTTACGACGCTTTTGGAGCCGGGTACAAACCATCTTAACCTTCTTAGATCTACTAGTTAGTGATTTTTTCCAATAGTATTATCATAATAATTTGCATTACAAGTGGTAGACCTTGGTTATTAGATCATTAATGCACTTTTATTCATTTCCCAAAAGTACCTTTCAGTCATATATTGGGGTGTCCAGATTTGGCTAAAGCGTCCTTAGACATTTTTCGAGACAAGATTTTCTGGGTTGATAGATATCATCCTACAACCCCCAAATATGCCTACAAATTGTATTTTTTGTTAGTGTTATTCTTTAAATCCGCATTCCAAGCTTTACATTGCACAATTGAGCTCATTTAGTATTTTTATTTTATCTCCCCAAAGTGCATTTCAATCATATTTTACACTTTTTTGTCATAAGGAAGAAGAGATCACATAGTGTCCCAAAACTTGGATTTGACTCACCTTGAGGGTTGTAGGTCAATTCTAATCTCTCGTGGCACTATCCTCCTTCCTAATGAAATAGGAAAAGGTGGGTTTGTGATTAGGTGGACACCCCTTTTGTTCTTTTTGGCATAGGTCCCTCATTTCTAGGTCTTCCTATTTCACCCCCTCTTTTTCCTTCACTTCATTTTGGTGAACTTGAGTTTGTACATCTTAAATTCTGATTTGGAGACTTTCAAAACCCTAGATCTAGGTTTGCATTAGTGTGTCTTGCATTAGTGTCGTTTGCATTGCATTTAGTGTTTAATTTTGCATGTTTACATCATTCAAATTCATAAAAGAAAAAGAATTGCATTCATTTTGCATAGATCTTGCATTATGGAGTATCTTCCAGTCATTTAGATTCAATTTTAGTTCAAAATTGCACTCCAAAAGTTGTCATTTTCTCACTTTTTATCACTATTTGCTTGGCATTAAGACACCTAAATCTGGAAAAATTTGTCACAGTAACAAGCTTCTGCAACCTGAAACAAAAAGTTCAAACATTAAACCAAAAACATAAACTTGAATTTTTCAAAACCCTAATCAAGGACTCATTCGCCCTTGGGTGAACCTATCCTTGTACAGGTGTTGTTTCAAATTTTTGGGCATTATTTTGTCTGTGTTTGCTTCATTCTATTATGTTGTCAGATCTCGGTTTCAATTTCAGAAAATAGAAAATTCTATACTTTCTTGTAAATTAAGTGCAAATTGAAGACTGTGCTAGCATGGCTTCTTGTTGAACATTTTGTTCAACTTCTTCTCTAGGCCTCTGCTAAGGTGGATTCCTTTTAAAGTATGTGCCATTAGAAAAAACAAGCAAACATATTCTCCATCATCTCAATAGGATTTGTAATATTTGCAAGGGGATCTTATAGGAGGGGTTATTGATTATTCTTTTCTCCTCAGATTGGACCATGAATGTCCATTGTTGTTTCCTCTCCTTCAACTCATCATTTGTTCAAAGATTCCTAATGACATCATCTAAAGCATGGAATTGATGATAAAATTGTGATCTCCCCCTTTCCAATCTCATCTTGTTCATGTATCCTTTAAGATTGCAGTTCCTGGAAATATCCACCTTCATGTTAGTGTTTTGTAGCTTCGGGAGCTATTTTCTTAAATATAATGTATTCAAGGCAGGTCGGCCTCTTGTTTCATAAACAAAATTATATTTGGTCGGCTCTAGATGAAGGGTTTCCTAGCTTTTATAAATAGGAGAAGGTGTCTCCTCATTTCATAAAAATCAATCAAGCAATTCATTCATTCCAATTCACACTTCAACAGCAGGTCGAGCTTCCTAAGCAGCATATTAGCATCAAGGAGAAGTGATATTTCTCATTGTATGTGGCTCGGCCTATTCTAGGGCCTAATTTTGTATGCAGTTTTTGCACTTATTATTCTGATATATAAGAGAATATTCTTTGTTGGGTTTTTCTCCCTCAAGTAGGAGGGTTTTCCCAAGGTAATCATTGTGTTCACTGTTCATTGTGTTGTATTTTCTGCTTGTTAACATTTTTTATCTAAATCTAACATGGTATTAGAGCGGGTTTAGAAATGATCTAATCAGATTAGGCTGTCAGATACAAACAAGGAAATTAAGGTGATTTGAATTTTTGTTTTCTTCCATCGGTTTTTTGTTGGAGCCAATAAAGACAATTTGGGAGTGTTGAATTGGCGTCATATATTTTCAAGCAAGGAATCAATATTTAAAGAATGAGAAGCCAAAGACTGCTCTAACTCACTGCAACCTTCAAAATTCTAGGCAAATTGAGCACTTGGAATTTTCCAACAACTATGGTCAAAGGTCATATTGCTGCCTAATACATGCACATACTAGATGAGCTTCTTGAAGACCCACGATCATTACTGTCACCATCACTAGGCTTTTGTTTCCATGAGATCATGATTCTACCAAAGGGCACCATCACCAATACCCGTGTTTGAATTGAAAACATGCATTTCAACTAACGCTAAGCATTCAAGCATATTGCTTCCAATGATCCACTCTCTTGAGAGGCGACAAATATCATTAGCCAATCGCAGATTAGGCTCCTCTAAGTCAGTGAAATCTATCGAGCTCTATGTCTTGCGTATGGTGTTACAATTGCGGTGGTTTGATCCTAATTTGTCTACCATGCATGCTTGAGTGGACGTAATATCAAAGTCTCCAATATTGGCATCAATTTTATTCTTGTGTGGAGGACATGGCAGAGTGCTAGACTATAGCCAATGAGTAAGATAAAAAAAGAATCTCAATTTTTTTGAAGAGCAGTCGGGAGGTACTTGGTATCAAGAGCAGATAAGACATGATTGAGAGCCACTTCAAGACAAGAGGAACGATATGTTATCATACTTCTTCAAAAGGTGTTGCCATAAAGGAATTCGATATAAGACAAAGCAAGTGATGCTAAGTCTGGTGGTATAAAGGAATTTGGATTCAACAAAGACTATATTGTCATCACCAGTAAAGACAAAGACAAAACTTTATTGCCAGGGAATCACTCCTTTGCAATCGAGAGCTGCTTGACTTTGGAGAGCTTTATCTGGCAAGTTGGGTGCTAAGTTAGTGATTCGATCTTGTATATGGAGGATGTATTTTCTTCAGGAAGGAAGGTGGTGATTATGAGAGCCAGTAAATTTAATTGAACAATGAGCGAATGTCTCAGGGAGATGGCTCTAGCATGTATTCTTAAGATGCCTGGTCGAATTCGTGGTTGTGATGGTGTGATGCTCTTAATATATTTATCAATACATGGTGATATGACTGGACGTGTATACCGACCTTGTTGTCTGAGAGCTATCTTTTATGCTGTGAAAAGTTTCTTTATGTGCCTATTGTGAAGTTGAGCCTTCATCATCAAAATTTTTGAGTTTTTTGTGCACGGGCTAGATATTACAAAAGCTGCTTATTTATACTTTTCATTTGAAGAGACCACTGTGATATTGTGACTCTAGCTAATAGGCTTACTGAGTCATATCGAAGCTTTATCATCCCTGCTCGCCCAAACTAGAGTATAGTAGAAAGTCAGGGCATGCTCAAGGAAGAATCTATTGAGTAGTGGAGGATAGCCTTGGAGAAGTACCTCCACTGGTTGGCTAGACACCCAGTCATTAGGAAGAGTAAGGAATATATATGTTGTTTCTTTAGGTTGAAGAAGATCAAGCGATCATTGAAGATTTGTAGTTGTAGTTCGCAGTCAAGGAAACCAGTTGTTGCTTGCAGGAGGAGATATTTGTTGTCAAGAAGTATAGATCGTTGTGATTTGTATATTGCCAGTTCCTCTAAATCTGAAATTTGTTGCAATCGGAAGCCAGAGGGAAAGATATGGAGATCAAAATATGGAAAGGCATCACTGGCTGGATATTTGTAATAAAGAGATAAGTATTTTATGTACCCTTGAATAATGATCATGAATTTTATGTAGTTAATAATAATTCATGCAATAACATTAGGAATAGTGAATCATGTATGCTTCTAGCATTGGTTTGTATATTTCTCTTCGGGGTAGTTTGATTCTATGAACTATTATTAATCTGTCTAAGATGCTTCTAGGATGGATCGAGGAACAAAAGGATGATGAGAGATTGCATAAGGAATTCAAAGGGAGGAAGAGCTTTGGGCATCCTATGAGGAAGGCATGCCGGCTGGAGAAATGAACAATCATGGAGTCATAGCTTGTAGCCATGGGACTGAGTTGGTGGCACATAACTTCACTGGAGACATCTCTTGAGGGCACAAGGTTGGTTCAGCCTTGGATGGAGGGTTTGCATCAGCAAAGAACATTGAGAAAGATGAAGACACTAAATAACGAAGAACCTATACAGATTGTCATTGCGATTAGCTACTTCGAAGAAGAAGAAATGACATTCAGAGGGAGTTAAATTCTGAGAATTCAAGACACGAGTTGAGATCATGTCCAGGAAGAGGACTAAGGTTCTGAGATCCATCAATGGAGGGGAGTTCACTTCCAAAGGATTTTTGTAATCTCTATGTTGAGGCAGGGATCAAGAGGGAGTTCTATGACTCATTGAGAAGAAGTGAAGGTATCAACTAAGTGGGTTGCAGTGTTACAAGGCCAGATGCTAAAGTCCTTGAAAAACCTCTTTAGCTGCAGAGAACAAAATTGCACAAGACAGTCAATCTGAATTTGACATTGGTAGCTCTGCAAACCTATGTAGAATAGGGTGATCTAGGATGACGTCAAGAAGGACAGTCCTGAACTCTCGCAAGTTAGTAGTGTTGGAGTTGTGCGTTGGAAACTATTCCTCTAAGGCAAGCATTGCAAGAAATCTTGGACGAGGAGGTCAAGAGATTGATGCAAGTACTTGAAGCTTTAGAGGGAATCATATCATCATGAAGATTTGTTGTAATGTATATTTCTCTGAGACGGGGAAATATGAGGTGAAAGCCCTTGTAATGCATATTTCTCTGAGATGGAGAAATATGAGGTGAAAGCCCTTGTAGTGTATATTTCTCTGAGACGGAGAAATATGAGGTGCAAGCCCTTGTTCATCTCTAAGACTGAGATGAGACATCATGTTGAGAGACTCCATGACGACATCACGTTGAGAGACTCTGTGATGAGCCCTTGTTCATCTCTAAGACAGATGAGACGTCATGTTGAGAGACTCCATGACGACATCACATTGAGAGAGTATGTGATGAACCCTTGTACATCTATGAGACCGAGATGTGTTTCTTTCCACACATGAGAGTAGCCATTGTGGATGTCATGTTGAGAGACTCCATGACAACATCACATTGAGAGACTCTGTGATGAATCCTTGTACATCTCTGAGACTAAGATGTGTTTCTTTCCACACATGGGAGTAGCCATTGTGGACATCATATTGAGAGACTCCATGACGACATCATGTTGAGAGACTATGTGATGAACCCTTGTACATCTCTGAGACAGATGTGTTTTCCACACATGGGAGTAGCCATTGTGGACATCATGTTGAGAGACTCTATGATGAACCTTTGTACATCTCTAAGAATGAGATATGTTTTCAACACATGGGAGTAGCCATTGTGGACGTCATATTGAGAGACTCCATGATGAGGATATTTGAAAATACCTCCTTAGCTAAGAGGGAGTGTTAATGTTTTGTAGCTTCGGGAGCTATTTTCTTAAATACAATGTAATCAAGGCAAGTCGGCCTCTTGTTTCATAAACAAAATTATATTTGTTCAAGGTCGGCTCTAGATGAAGGGTTGCCTAGCTTGTATAAATAGGTGAAGGTGTCTCCTCGTTTTATAAAAATCAATCAAGCAATTCATTCATTCCAATTTGCACTTCAGCAGCAGGTCGAGTTTCCTAAGTAGCAGATCAGCATCAAGGAGAAGTGATATTTCTCATTGTATGTGGCTCGGCCTATCTAGGGCCTAATTTTGTATGCCTTTTCTACACTTATTATTCTGATATATAAGCGAATATTCTTTGTCGGGATTTTCTCCCTCGACTAGGAGGGTTTTCCTAGGGTAATCATTGTGTTCATTGTTCATTGTGTTGTATTTTCTGCTTGTTGAAATTTCTAATCTAAATCTAACACTTCATTCTATAAATTTTCAACATGGTTGGAACTTGACATCTAACCCTTCCTTTGCAACCAAAAAAAAATGAGAAAATTGCATTTCTCGTGGAACAAGTGACCCTTTCTTGATGAGTTTGATATGGAACTTATCAACCTCATTAAGTTTCCACATTATCTCCATGAAATCTATCCTATATGTTACAAATTTTTGGAGACAATGTGGTTGAACATGGGTGCTACACACCTTGAAAATTATACAGTTGGTATGTAGATACCAATCACCCCAATTATGGTCAATCTCTTTTTCAGGATCAAATTGCAGGGACCTGAGAACTTAAAAAAAATTCTTTGAAATCCTTTTTGTGGGTTGAAGGCCAAGATTTGTCAAAACACCCGGTATAAAGACATTTTCAAAGACCAAATAATTGGTAGAGGGGCAGTGGGAGTCCCAAATAGATGTCCATATTTGGATTGGCAATCTATTTCCTTCTTCATCATGAGTTTTCGAATTTAAGGGCCCAGTCCATATCTTTTACCCAATCTAAAGAATCATGTGCATCAATAAAGAATAGTAATTGAAGTACAATCTAGCCTTGGGGTCTTTTAAGTCTGTCAGTTGCTTGTGCATCTCTTGTGCGATGTAAGCAACATAATCAAAGCTTCTATTGAAATCTCTGTGTTGGATGTTTGCACCTAACATAATCATATAAATTGGCATCTTAACCTTATAATCCTCCCCAAGGACTTGGCATAGAGAAAAGTGGGTATTGATGAAATAATCTTCAAATATATCGAAGTCAAAAGGTTTGACTTCATCCTTGGTAAATTTTACCACCTTCTTGTTAGATCCTCTTCTTATGTGCTTGTCCTTATCCCATTCTCTTTTGAAAGATCCAAAGTCAATGCTAATACTGGCTGAGACATTTAGGTCAAAAGTCTCAACAATTTGCTGCCTTGAAATTTCTAGCAAAGGTGCTCCCTTTTGAATTTTTATAACCCTTTCTTTCTCATCATAACCTTGGTTCAGGGCTCTAATCAAATCAACATTGACGAATGCATTTGGAACAACCAATTTTACTAGGTCTTGGGTCCATAAATTTGACACTGGCCTATTGTACTTCTTTTTTATTCATACTCTGTCCAACCATGTTGTGGAATGATGGCATACCTTATTTGACTTGCCAAATCTTGTAATTTTTCTATTAAAACCCCCATCCCATGAGAATATTTTTCTCTCTTTATAGAACCAAGTAGTTGAATCATCAAGCCATCATCCATAAATCTCTTGGTACCCTTTGATTTATACTCAACTGATGCATTTTTAGGGTTTTAACAATTCCAAATTGTTTATGGTTTTTTATAAAATTATTGATGCTCTTAGGGTTTTAATTCTTCTTCAAAAATTCAGAAAACCAATGCAAAACCCTTTTCTTTATAATCCATACGATAATTCAAAGACAATTTCACAATTGTAGTTGATCAGAGTACTTACCCATGAAAGTGCTTGGGAACCCTAGCTTTTATTGCTCACAATTCACTTTCAAAGAGCCCCAATCTTCAAAAATCACTAGCATGCCTTCAATTATGACGATAATAATAATAATCATGTATTTTATCATCTCCAAATTATAGTAATTGAACCTTAATTTCTGAAATAATGGTTCGCACAAATGAAACTGATCATCAACAATTAGTCATTTTTGTTTAAATTTGAGTCATTGATCTGAGCGCCTTGAAATAAGGTTGACAGTCAATGCAACTTCACAATTCACTACATATTCTATTTGAATTTCCTTTTGAGAAAATGTGTTGTGAAGGACCTTTGTGCTGCATCCTGAAGTTGACATGTTCTCTTATCTTTCATCTCCTTTGAGCACATTCTATTTTTGCACTGAATATGTGAAATTGTGCTACATAGAAGATGTGCACTAAAATTGGATATGGCACATGTCAACATCCCTATAAATATTTCCAAGCGCATTTCCTTTTGTTGAATGCACAAGACAACTGAGAGGGGGGTGAATCAATTATACATTAAAACATCAAAACCCTCATTAATATTTAGATCTACATTAATCTTTAAACCCTTAACAACCATTAAACCCTTATCATGCATTAATAGAACATAAACATGAGAAACAATAATGCAAACACATCCAAACACATGAGAATTAGATTTACATGGAAAACCCAAAAAGGGAAAAATCACAGTGAGGATTAGCTCACAATATAAAGTAATTATAACACCGAATACAATAGGCTCACTTCTAGAGGGATCATTTCCCAAAGAGAAAATAAGGAATCACTGCCAATGGCTCACTACCAAATTAGAAAGAAGAAGAAAGAAGATTATTACAATGAGAAATCCATCTTACATCAACAAAAAAGTTCCACTACTGCTTCACCAGAATATTCACATTCTCTCTATAGAATGTAGACACCTTCTACTCACTACTTCAAGTAGTCTTGGGCATTAAAGCTCACACTGGATTTCACACTTTGCACTTCACATTACATACATTACTCATCAATTCAACACTCATATATACCATCTTCAACCTTGAAAACAATTCACAAGGTCAGCTATGCACCTCAAACGTGCAAATTCAAATTAGGTCGACACCAAAATATTCTCGCAATGGAGAGGAATGAAGGTGAACCACATCAGACCTTAACTCGGACCTAAATCCACACATACATGCCACACTTTGTAATGTCCCCATTTTTATAAGTTAGCATTATAGTCAAATAATTAATATAATGTTGTAAAAAAGGATAAATTAAAAAGAGACAACTTAAATCAATTATTTAAGTGGAAAAAGTAACTTAAGTTAGAAAAAGGTTAAAAGTATTAATTAAGTTACTTTTTTAATGAATTCTCAAAAGAACTAAAATAAAAGTGAAAAGGGAAAAAAAAAAAAGAGAATTCAAGAAGTCACAAGGAATTACATTGAGGAAAGAATAAAGGATTTCTGGAACACTGTTTGTAGCAAGCTGGATTTTGGTTTTGGAAACAGGTTTTGTTGGTGGACGTAGTTCACAACCTTTCTGAGGTGGGGAGACCTATGAAAGAATATCATCTTCGGTGTTGGAAGATACCCCTGGATGATAGCTGACAGTCTCACTTAGGAGTTGTGTTGGTGCTTATTGTGGTTGAATAAATGAAGTTTGTGAAGCTTATTTAGAAGACTTTTTCAGAATTTTCTGTATTGAATAAATTGTTCCATTTTCAGTGCTTGAAGCTTCTGTAGAGAATATTGTGGGGGACTATGATATTCAGTCATATTTAATTCAATGAAATTTGGATATTAAGGAAGAATGAATTATTTGTGTAAATTCCAATATTGTGTTTAGAAGTTTTATCAGGAAAAGACCAGTGTTTGGAATTTTATGCTTCTTTGACAGTCATGATATTGCCAGGAAATGGGTGTCAGTCTCATCCTTTCAGAATTCTTGCAAGAGAGGTCAGTATGAAGGTGAGAGTGTGATTCATTGAAAATAATGAAGTATCTTTCAGTTTCCCTATCTGGCGTAGCCTGTTAGAAACTATGAATCACATGATAGGAGTCAGGTTTGTCCGATATTCAAGTCATTGTAAATTATTTGGAAGGAGTCACTTTAAGCTTGGAGTCATGGGTTTATGAAATTTGAATGGCACGAATTCTTTTAAGGAAATCACATATATGATATTTAAAGAGTTGCTGCTAAAATTACGAATTGTGGGAGATCAACATTTTATGGTCGAGAGTTGTTTGTATGCCAGGCGCTGAATCAGGGGAAGAGTCGGCTCAACTAATTGAATTTGAAAAAGGAGTTGCTCATTAAAGATTTCGGGCTTATGGAGAGAGTCATTAATATTACTTTCTCAACTATTATATGGAAGTTTCAAATTAATTAAGAGACAGGGAGTCGAGTAATACAAAATTAACTGGATCTTTATTACCATTTCCCATGAAGAAGAATGAACTCAGACGCAATTCCTTAACGGGAAACAAGAGGTGGAAAGTAAAATAATACTGAGTTTAAAAGAAACGACTTCCATTCTTCCGCCGTTATTTTAATGGAGTCGTGATATTTCATTATGGAATCATGCATAGATGATGATTTTAATTTCTCCAAGCGTTGTTGCCTCTTTGCTATATCTACCGTTATTTGGATATCTCCACATTTCTTCTTTATATTACCGCTTCTGCCTTATTCGAAGGAATATCAAAGGGTGATAATGTTCATGGTTCGATGCTTTAAAAAAATCAAATGCCATTTGTCATTAAGGATTAGCGCTGGGAAAATAAGGGGGAGTTTGGTATAGGTCGTGGCATATAATCAAAACGGGAAGAAGCCAAGAATCATATGAACTGTCAGATTTTATATTAAGTGGTTAAAAGACTTAATCAAATATATAAAATCATTCACTTTGAGCCACCGCGTCATCCTATTGGGAGTAGCTTGTCATCCTATGGAGAAAAGGCATGAGCCACAGGAAACTATCTGAACATAGGCGTCAGTTTGTTACTCTCATTGAAGCGATGTGAGATAAATAAATTCACTAAGCACGGTAAAGGAATTTGCGAGAAACTTAGACCGGACTCTGATAGACCAAGAAGAGAGCATTGTATTTCTTTGCAAGGAGGTCGATATTACTAAAGGAAGAATTATATTAATTATTTGAAGCTTCTCCATATCTCAAAGGCACAATTTTAAGTGATGACAACTCTCTAAGCTACCCTGGAGTTTAAACAGTTTGATGATTGCGACTAGGGATTGTCCAATCAGCGGGTTATTCTTATAAATTTGTAGCATGCTATACCAATCTGCAAAGAGTTGAGCAAGTCATTAAGTCCGAGAAGTTATTTTGTGGTAGAGCAGGTCAAGAGTTATATTCTTTGTGCATTCACAATTAATGTACTAATGTTATTAGTTTAATCAGTTAGTGAATAGAAAAAGTTTATGGATTGAAGGTGACACAATTTAAAAAAGTTTATGTACTAATGTTATCTTGTGTTTAAAATTGTAGTCAACTCTATGTAATGAATGAATTATCAAAGGATTTATCATACTCCCAATTCAGATTGAAACCAAGTTTAGAACAACTTTGGTTAATTGTTTGACAAAATGCCTGAAGAGAAGAATTGGTAAACTGGAAAAAATTATATACAAATTAGGGTGGATCCTTACACGCTTCCACAAACACCGAAGCATGTCCAAAATTAGTGTAAACATCCAAGGTTGGTCGAACCTGTGTCAACACCATTAAATAATTAAGTACACACTTCCTTTGATCTAAAGACAACTCACGGACCACACATGACACTTTAACATAATCTGGAATATTCCATCAACACCCTGAAATCCAATAAATCCTTCTCAACATCATACACCAGAAGAACATATTCATTCTTCACAACCAACTAACCTTCCACACACTACAACACCTTAATCCAACCTTATGGGGCACTAAATCACAAACAACTCAGACTGAAGATAGATACTAGCAATATAAGCACACTTCCAAATCTGCAAGACTAGAAATGAAACTGCAGAGAAATGTGGAGCAAAACCATTTCTCCTAGACAACACTATTTACATAGTTCACACATTGGTGAACACATTTTTTTCTATACAATGATCCATAACCTGCAACTTTGATATAACACCTCTGAACACCTCTGATCAACATATCTGAACTGCACAGATAGATCTTCAACCATGAAGAAATGTAGAGCAAAACACTGAACACCACTCTACTACACTAAACACTCTTCACCACACTATTTCCTCTTTTATTCAAATTTTCTCAAAAGCACTTGGAAACCAAGCACCAAAAGCACAAACTCAATATCTGGAACACTTCTACAACATCTCAACCACACAAGAGGTTGAACATCACCAACACATGCTCATCAAAGTAACACTAGAGGTTGACATCAGTGATACTACTAATGACAACATAATGCAACCAATCAAAAATCTTCACAGACTTCCAACAATCTCCCCATGGGCATGTTGAAATCAATGGAATAACAAAGATCTTTGACACCAATGACAACACAAACTTCCAACAATCTTCCCCTTTGTCATTTTGGATGTCTCCCCCTTACTTGATATAGTTTTTAGTTAACTCTCTCCCCTTTGACATCAATTGGCAAAGGGCCACACTTGTGTCTCTCCCCCTTTGACATCAAACATACTTTCTTGCACTACACATATAACTTCACTAACTAGCAACAACTACATATCCTTTGACATAACTAACAAAGGAAAACACTTGTATACCACACAATGAAAAATTAATCCCTCCTGACTGCAACAACCAACAATGCCACTACCTACTCCCCCTAAGAGGTAGCCATCAAGATCAGTGTTCCAAGGAATGAACCTTGAGATCCACTGGAATGATGCATATCTTTATACATCTGTTGATGAGGTAATAACTAATTTCTCTTGAAGATACTCAAAAGTATCCTTAGGAGAGCCTTAGTAGGCACATACTCCAACTTCACCTCATTCTCTGCAACCTTCTCTCTCAAAAAGTGATACCAAATGAAATATACTTTGTCGCCGTGCATTAACAAATTCTGAAATATTTATGGTACTGTATTATCACAAAGATAGAAATAGGTTCATTATATACCCTTTGATATCCTTCAAGGTTTTCTTCATCCATGACACTTATGTACAGCATGATGTTGCGATAATCATTCCTATTAAATGTCATTGGATCACGCTTCTTGCTTAGCCAAAACACCAACACCTTCCAAAGAATGCACCACCACTTGTACTTCTCCTATCATCCACACAACCTGCCCAATCCACATTTGTATAAGCACTCAAAGAGAAATTAGTATCTTTTGGATACCATAAGCCATGTTTTAGAGTGCCTTTGAAGTATTTGAATAATTTTTTTACTACTACCACATGTGACTCTTTGGGATCTTGAAATCTAGCCGCAAGAAAAACTGCATGCATGATATCTAGTCTAGTAGAAATTACATACAACAATCCTCCAATCATTGATCTATACTTGCTTTAATCAACCTTAGGAGATTCATCATTCTTGCCAACACAACCATTAACCATAGGATTACATACCAATTTAGAGTCTTCCATTCCAAACTTCTTCAACATTTCTTTGACATACATTTATTGTGAAATGAGTATATCTTTGTCTGTTTGATTAATTTGTAGCCCAAGGAAGAAAATTTTCTCCCCAAACATAGATATTTCAAACTCCTTTTACATCTCTTCTACAAACTTGTTATGCATAGCTTCATTACCTCCAAAGATAATGTCATCAACATACATAACCACAATTAATATTTCATCTTTTTCAAATTTAAAGTAAAGGTTACTATATGTGGTACCTTTATTGAATCCTTGCTTACAACAGGTACTATCAATCTTGCATACCAAGCTCTAGGGCTTGCCCGGAGTCCATATAATTCCTTCTTCAGTTTGTAGACCATATCAGATTATTTGATAACTAAAAGTCTTTCAATTGTTCGATATAAACCTCTTCTTCAATTCACCCATTTCAAGAATCACGGACTTCCACATCCACCATCGATAAAATTTAGAAATTATTATGTTGCAAAAGCCAAAAACATCCTAATAGCTTCCATTCTCACGGAAAAGTATCTCTCAAAATCTATTCCTTCTACTTGTGAGTGGCCTTTACACACAATTCTTGCCTTGTTTCTTACCACTTCTCCACTCTCATATAGCTTGTTTTAGAACACCCACTTAGTTCCAATCACATTCTAGTTTGTTGGTCTTGGTACAAGTTCCCAAGTCTAATTCTTCTCAATCTGCATCAATTCTTCCTCCATAGCCTTGATTCAATATTCATCTTTTCATGCCTCAATCACTATTTTAGGTTCAACTTTGGAAAGTAAACATAAGTTTACTTGTTCTTCTATCATAACATCCTTTCTTCTTGTCAACACACCTCTACTCTTGTCACCAATTATCTAATCTTCTAAATGATTCTTCTACACATACTTAGGGGTTTTAGGGATCCTTTCTAGAGCTTCTTCCTCTTCAACCTTCACTTCTTTTTTCTTACCTCCATCTTTATATTCTTATCTAGACTCATTTGATTCATATCCATCTACCATCACTAAAATTTTGTGTAATTCTTCATCCACTTTGACACTTGCACTTTCAACAATCATTTTCAACCTCTTTTTGTAGCATTGGTAAGCCTTGCTTGTTATAGAATATCCAAGGAAGATTCCTTTATTAGATCTTGCATCAAACTTTCCTAAGTTTTCTTCATCTCTTCTGATATAGCATTTTCTTCCAAATACTTTGAAATATTTCACATTAGGGGTTCTTCCATACCACAACTCATTAGGAGCCTTTGAACTATTTGTCCTTGCTTGTGCTCTGTTAATGAGCCTTAGGATATTTTATTTCTTCATCATTGTCCTTTCTGCTTCCTGAACAATCATATTCTTATTTTTCATAACTTCATTCTGTTGAAAAGTCCTAGGGGTTGACAAATTCATCTTTATTCCATGATCTTCACAAAAAGTGTTAAACTCCTTGGAGGTGAACTCTCCACCTCTGTTAGATCTCAAATATTTAATCTTCACATCCATTTCATTCTATACCATAGCTTTGAATGCTTTAAAATTATCTAAAGCTTTTGATTTTTCTTTGAGAAAAGTAACCCAAGTCATTCTAAAATAATCATCATTTAACAACATGAAATACCAGTCACCTTGAAAACTTCTAATTCTGGTAGGTCCACAAAGATCTATATGCACCAACTCCAAATGACCAATAGTAGATTGTTCTTTGACTTTGAAACTCTTTCTAGCTTGCTTCCCAATTTTACATTCCTTGCAGACAACATTGATAGGTTTTGTAATCTTCGAAAGATCTCTCACAACTTGATTTGAATTGATCCTCACTAGGCTATCAAATTTGATGTGACAAATTCTTCTATGCCATAGCCAACTCTCATTAATCCAATGCATAAAGCATTGACCATTTGCACCCTTAAGTTGATAAAAATTTACATATGTCCTTGTTCCAACCACAGTTCTAAAGCCTTTTTTGATCTCACACCCATTGTCTTGAAACACAAGATTATATCCTTTGCTACACATTTGTCCTACACTCAAAAGATTATGCTACAAACCCTTAACATAAAAAACATCATTTGTATTATGCTTTCCATCAAAATTGATTAAATCTTTTCCACATATCTTAGCAAATGTATCATCACCAAACTTAACTAAACCACCTTCAAACTTCTCAAGCTTAACAAACTTAATCTTAT
This sequence comes from Sequoia sempervirens, assembly GCA_007258455.2. Lineage (NCBI taxonomy): Eukaryota > Viridiplantae > Streptophyta > Pinopsida > Cupressales > Cupressaceae > Sequoia > Sequoia sempervirens. The sequence goes on from VDFB02122899.1 coordinate 26,302, forward strand.
CACCTATCACATGATTTGAGCATCCACTATCAATGATCCAATTGTTCTTCTCCTCTCTAGCATGAAAAGCAGTCACCATTGCTCCTACAATGTTATGACTTGCTTCCACAGTACTTTCCTTCATACATCTCTCAAAGTTAGAAGAATTAGTTCCAGCATTTAAAACCATAAACAAGCATTCATCATCTTCATCATCAGGGTAATTAGATTCATCATCATATATATTGACATCTTCCTTAACATAATAACTTATCTTAATTGATTTACCTTTATTCTCCTTAGGTCTATCTCTTGAAGCTTTGACATGACATCTTGAAGCATAATGACCAATATTTCCACAATTAAAGCATTTGAAAGGTAACTTACCTCTATATTTTCTAGTGCCCTTTTTCAAATTTCTCACAAAATTTGGTTCCAACTCATCAAATTCATCCAGGTCAAATTCCTCATTCTTTTCTGCTTTGCCAACTTTAAAAGAAGTCTCATTTTTTACATCACTTGGACCAAACTCTTTCAATTCAAAAGTAGTTAATGCACCAAACAACTGATCTCTAGAATAATTATTCAAATTATGAATTTCTTCAATAGTAGAAACCTTATGACTATATGTTTTAGTAAGAGTTCTTATTACCTTCTTTACCACCTCATCTTCATGTAGAGTTCCACCAAGACCTCTGATGGAATTAACAACTTCGTCCACTCTATGCATGTAGCCTATGATATCTTCATCTTTTTTCATCCTTAGGTTTTCAAACTTGATCTTCAGATTTTGCATTTTCGCTTGCTTGACCTTGTCATCACCTTCATAGATACTTTCCAACTTTTTCCATATTTCACCAGCAGTTTTAAAACACATAACTTTCACAAGTTCTAAATTAGAAAGACCACTGAAAAGAGCATACCTTGCTTTTCCATTGTTCGCATAAGCCTTGATTTCATCATTAGTGCTCAAACCATTTGCAATCATTGTATATCCAGTTTCAACAGACTTCCAAACTCCAAATCCCACATAAATAAGAAAACCTTCCATCCCCGTCTTCTAGAATGCATAATCAGATCCATCAAATAGAGGAACCTCCCTCTTTTGCACCATCCTAGATCTACCTCAAGCAGTTAATCTTTTTTCCAAGGAACCTTGCTTTGATACTAATTATTGAATGCACAAGACAATTGAGAGGAGGGTGAATTAGTTGTACATTAAAATATCAAAACCATCATTAACATTCATATCTACATTAATCTTTAAACCCTTAACAACCATTAAATCCTTATCATGCATTAGTAGAACATAAACATGAGAAACAACAATGCAAACACATCCAAACACATGAGAACACTAGATTTATGTGGAAAACCCAAGAAGGGAGAAACCACGGTGAGGATTAGCTCACAATATAAAATAATTCCAATAGTAAATATAATAGGCTCACTAACAGAGGGCTCACTGCCCAAAGAGAAAATAAGCGTTCACTGCCAAATTAGAAAGAATATTGTTACAATGAGAAATCCATCTCAGAGCAACATAAAAGTTCCACCACTGCTTCACCAAAACATTCACATTCTCTTTGTAGAATGTAGACACCTTTTACTCATTGCTTCCAGTAGTCTTAGGCATTAAAGATCACACTGCATTTCACACTTTCACACTTTACATCTCAACACTTTGCATTACATACATCATTTTCCAATTCAAAACTCATATATACCATCTTCAACCTTGAAAAAAATTCTCAAGGTGGGATATGCACCTCAAACGTGTAAATTCAAATTAGGTTGGCACCAAAAAAATCCCGTGGTGGAGAGGAATGAAGGTGGACCACATCACACCTTAACTCGGACCTAAATCCACACATACATGCCATGCCACACTTCCACAAACCCCAAAGCATATCTGCAATTAGTGTAAACACCCAAGGTCAACTGAACCTATGTTAACACCATTAAACAATTAAGTACACACTTCATTTGATCCAAAGATGACTCATAGACCACACACAACACTTTAACATAATCTAGAATATTCCATCAGCACCCTAAAATCCAACAAATCCTTCGTAACATCATACACCAGAAGAAAATATTCATTATGCACAACCAACTAACCTTCCACACACTGCAACACCTAAACCCAACCTTGTGGAGCACTAAATCACAAAAAAATCAGACTGAAGCTAGATACTAGCAATATAAGCACACTTCCAGATCCACAAGACCAAAAACCAAATTGTAGAGAAATGTAGAGCAAAACCATTTCTCCCAGACAACACTGTTTACATAGTTCACACACTGATGAACACAACTTTTTTCTGCACAACGATCTAGAACCTGAAACTCTAGATATAACACCTCTGAACACCTCTTATCAACATATTTGAACCGCACATATAGATATTTAGCCATGAAGAAATTTAGAGAAAAATGCTAAACCACTCTACTACACTAAACACTCTTCACCACACGATTTCCTCTTTTATTCAAATTTTCTCAAAAGACCTTGGAAACCAATCACCAAAAGAACAAACTCAATATTTGGAACACTTCTACAACATCTCAACCACACAAGAGGGTGACCATCACCAACTCATGCTCATCAAAGAAATAATAGAGGTTGACATCAATGATACTAATAATGACAACATAATGCAACCAATCAAAGCATCTTCACAGACTTCCAACAATATCCCCATAGACCTGCTGACATCAATGCAACAACAAAGATTTGTTCCAACATCAATGACAAAACAAACTTCCAACACCCGTATGCGCTAATGATTAGAAATTGTGCTCTATAAGAACCACGTGCTTAAAGGAATAGGTGCCAAGTGTCCACTTATGACATCACCTTTTCAACGCCTTTTACATATGCACTACTAAATGAAAAATGTGCTATGAAGAAGTTGAACACTGCAATTTGGGACAAACATGTGTCCCCATATTATCTATTGTCTCTCAACGAATTTTCTTTATGTGCCAAGAGCTTGAAAATATGCTCTAAAGGATTCCTACATTGAAAGAGGGGGGCGACACTTTTCTTCATTTTATTCACCACATCCCAACACATTTCTATTATGCACTCCTTTTATTAAATTGCACTCCAAAGGAATGAAGCACTACACTCAGAACATTACAAGTGTTAAATTCTTAGTGGTTCCATCCTAGCGCATTTTTCCAATGCATCGAATAACCAAAAATGTGATGCAAATGAAGCATGCACAACAATTATAGTGTGAAACCTATCTTCACTCTAATAGAGAAAACCTAGCACATTCTTGTTATGTGCTTTGTGAACAAATATGTGCTCCAAAGAGGAAGCACACTGCGGTAAGAGCGCGACACGTGTTCATATCTTAAAAACACCGCCCAACGCAATATCCATATGTGCTAGAAATATAAAAAATGTGTGGTGCTGAAGGTTTGTACTATACTCAGGGCTTGCCATGTGTCTCAAGTGGGGTTGGATTCTCAGTGCTTAAGTTTACCAATTAAGACATGTGCAAATAAGTTGTTTTAAAGATGCACTAGGAGAAGGGGCTAAAAAACAGCATGGGGGACTTAGAATTAGGGTCTTAATATTTTAGAATATTTTTTAACAAGTGACAATTCCACACACTAAGTTAGTAGAAGGGGTCAATAAAAGCATGGAACAAAGGCCCACAAGTCGTAACTTGAAAGGCAGGTAACCAAGGAAAGCAATCAATACAGGAATAGAATAAAAGTGCAACAACCTCTCCTAGACTTGGGGTTTTCTAGGGTTTAACCATGGGAAAATCGCTATTTCAACAAACCATAATGAAGACAAACATCATATCAATTCAAGGAGCAAGGAGCAAAAGCTAAAGGCCATGAAAAATGAAAACATACCACCATATTTGAAGGTATGTTAAGCTTGAATCCATGAATTGAAAAGAAAATAAATCACACAACTTGATACAAGAGGGTAATTCATTCTCCTACTTCACTTTGCAAGATATAAAGATCTTGCAAGTTTAACCCATAACAACAAATTTTCACTTTCAATGGGCTTTTCTTATGATTCACCACTAAATTTATATACCTTATCAAAATATGTGGGTGTGGATTATCCACTTGGTAATGAAATCCAAGGCATACCCCTAAGGGAAAGGAATACTAAGTGTTTCTAATCACCCAAGATCAGTTTACAATGTGAAGGGAAAGCATAGACATTTAATAAAAAAAATGAATTATTTGAAATTTTTTATTCTTGAGGTCATGCAAGCATGCAATAGAAGATTATATACTTTTCACCACTCACAAACACAACAAACAATTCATTTTCTTTAGAAATCAATTATTCTCTAAACTAGTGGAAAAATTAGTCTTTAAGCAATGAAACTGCACCACATTAATCAATAGTTTGCATATT
>VDFB02122900.1:0-10026 GCA_007258455.2 Sequoia sempervirens
TGTGTGCTTTATCTTTGTATTTTGACTTATCTTTTTGCACTCATTTCAAAGACCTCTCGATGATGTCCCAAACGAAGGGATTTAGAGAGAAATAAATGGGGCAACGATCATTATCTTTTTATCTATTGTGCTTGTGGGATATTCTTGTAATATAACCTTGGACATACGTGCTTTGTTTAGGTGTAGGGAGGATGTTCTAGTTGTCTTGTTCACCACATAAGAAGGCTTTCCTTTCTATGTTTTGGTCCAAGATGTTTGGAATATCTAAACTACAATTTGAATAGGGTTCCATGTATTAGGTATGAATAGGAGTACTCCTATCTAATTGTCGAGTCAAAGTCCATCACACTAGGTGCAACACCATCCTGGTCCTTTATACCTTGATGCATCGTTCCTATGTGTATTATCAAACATATAAGGTAAATGGTCCTTTTAAAATCCCAATCCTTGGTAAGCAAATCATCATCATCATCATCATCTCTTTTGACTTGTTGGAGCCTCTTACTTTCTTCTATCTTCTTTCCATGCTAACATGGTACCATGACAGTTAATCACAAATCATCACCATTGCATCCGTCCTACATTCACAAAAAATTAGCATAATGCATATCATATCATAACATATAGGAAACACTGACCATATTACATGCATTGCATTTCATCATTGCATAATATAGATTGGTTATTCTAAGCATCCCATAAACCATAAATTTGCATTCATTGCATAAGCATAAAGGGAACCATCACATAGGCATTATTAACTCATATCATACACATTGTCAAAGCATCCATTGCATCATCACATATACATCATAATATTATTCATTTTCATATAGTACATAATCATATATCCTCATATCATGACATATGCATTAAATGCATCATCACATAGGTGTCATAATAAAAGCATCATCACATCATATCATGTGCATCATCATGTTGTCCATAAATGCATTACCATATCATACATAAGAAAGATAATGAAAAAGAAAAAGATTGCATTTCATACATTTTATCATCATCATCCATTAAGCATCATAATATAGATCTGTTAGTCTAAGCATTCACATGTCATAACATTTGCATCATCATCAATAGTGTATAGAAAAGATACTAAAAAAGAAATGCATCCATAAAACACTGTATCATATCATAACATTATATAAACATCACATAGAATCATCGCATTACATCATATAGAATAAAGTCATAAATGCATTGATCACATAAAATAAAATCCACCCATAAATGCATAAATAGAATAGAACACATCATATCAGAATGAATCATCTCATATCATCTTGAATATATCATCAAAATAATATACACTAGATCATGGTACAAGATCAGGATCAAGTGTGTATCAATCAATACAAGTACAATCGCCCACAGGGCTATAAAAAATGAGCCTATGAATCTCAAAAAGAATAATGTCTCTGATAAGTAAACGAGCTAGCCCTACTGGCTACTTCCCTCACCACCTTGTCTCTCCTTGAGATCCTTTGGGGGCTTGTATCCGGTCTACTGAGAATAGTCTAGAACTCGTGCTGCCCAAGGTATGACCTAGTGATAATGAACACAATAGTACTTTGCCTCTCAGACAACTTCTCTGTATGCTTGCATTGATATGGTGCTCTGGGAGGAGGAGGCAGCCATACTTTCTAACTATTGTCTCTAACCTGGGTAAAAGCACAAAGGTGTTTCACACTTTATAAAGGAAATGGCCAATGCTAATCCAATTTTTAAACTTGAATCACTAAAAAGTGGCATATATGTTTTGAATTTTGGAATGATGTAAACTAATAAAATATATAATTTTTAGTATATTTTATGTTTGTATTTAAAAAAAAAAAATTAAAATAATTTTAAACTAGTTTTTAATAAATTAAAGCTATAATTTAGTTGCTGATAAAATGCTAACAATTGAAGTTGTATGGGACGTCAAACTTTTATAGTAAATTTTATTTTTTTTCTTTCCTTTTTTGTGGTATTTATAACTTGAAATTTTAGTGCATGGATATATTTTTTCCAATTTTTGATAAATATGTATTTTTAAATAAATATTAAAATGTCCATGAATAAAAAATAGTTGTTTTCATCGGATGTCAACTTTCATATTAAATGTTGTATCTAAATGGAAAAAAAAAAATAAGACTATCTTAAAATAGATTCTTTTATCTGAGTTGCATTGCATATATTTTTCAAATTTTTTAATAAGTTTTAATTATTTTCCCTTGGCATAGTAATCAACCTAATATTTTGTGTTGATAACCTACTTTTTAGCAAAATAAAAAAATAAAATATAAAAAATAATTAAACTAAAATAAATATATTTTTGAGAAAACTAAACATGGATCTACAAAAGGGTATTTTTTATATTTTTTAAAAATGTTCTTTACATTAGCAAGAGTTATTGAAACTTCAAGTTTTTCAAATAATTTTATTCTTTTGGTAAATTGGACTTAAAGTAGTGCTCCATATATGTTTAGCCAACAATTTTAGTTGAAAAAGCTGTGGAAGTATCTAACTTAGCTAGAATGAATCTTACTAGATCATATGTTTGAGAAAAATTGATTTTTAGTTAGAAATACTTATTGGCTGAAAGTGTGACATAGTTTTGTACTTTTACCCACCCATCTCCTATGCAGCTTGTAGCTTGGTAGCCTACCGCTACTGAATGGCCTGATCTTTCTCTGATGTAAGGGTCAAAACCTGTTATCTCACCTGGTCTCTCTCCATGGTCAACACCTGTATTTGCGCCTACAGTTGTAAAATTTTCCCATCCCTCGAGTCTAGCTATGGTGTTGGCTTGATGGGTGGCTGGTCCTAGTGACCATCTCTTGGTGGCATCGACTGCCTATCTTATGACCATCCATGGGTTGATCCTAATGCCCATCACCATCCCTCTATCCCTTGTCCTACTCTGGCTACTACTCTGGCTATCACCGAGGTGTACCATCTCCCCATCGGCCTCATCCTCTTCTGCCATCCCTAGCACCTTTGCCATCTCTACCTCCTCGGCCCTGCCCCTGTGCTATGGACTGGCCTCTGGGTCTCCTCCATGATAGAAGTGCTCTAGGAATTGTCAATCTCATCGGTAGTCGGAACCAATCCCTATAGGCATGTGTCATACCTGAGTCTGCTTGTCCCTGATCATAAGGATGTGGCCTAGCCACTAGCTACATGAAACTTTGTACGACATATGCTATAGGGATTGTCTAACCCCATGTCATCTCCCTTGTAGTACAGAAAAAGATGGCCACGTACTAGTCATCGGGATGGTCCTATGTGTCCCCAAACTATTGGGCCACACAGTCTAGAAGATATCTCCCGATCATAGTATGCTCACAGCCCTACATCAATCGGTCCTGCCTAGTGAAAAATAACTATTGTCCATCATCATACCAAGCTGACATCCCAAGATAAACTCTCCAGGTGAAAACTATCATCTTGTCGACGACCCCCTGCCAATGCTAAATTCCTACTACTCTTGTATGTGAAAATGGCAGAGCACCCCTATACCTCTAGATAACTGGATCATCCGACTCCATATCAACTAGTGTAACTCTGACAGGGTGGAGCATTAGAATGTTCTCCTAGGCCCAGATATGCAATAATGTCACCCTTGATCTAATAGCCCAACTATCATAGTAAGAAAACTCATGTAGATCATGGTACAGGGAGGCCAGCATCACTGGGCTCTAGGCAAAGCACTCCCTTTAGTGGAGCATCCACTCCCAAGCAAGCCCCCAGCCTTGGTTGAAGTATCGGCCGTGCCAATCTGGTGCTACGAGCCCTAAAATGATGGCAATAACTATTAGACTGAAAGATGGTACCACAGTCCTATACCTCTCAAGCTCAATCTGTCCCTCTAAGAAAACAAGCTCATCCAGACCCATGATATCATAACAAACATCTCTCCCAACATCAAATTCATAAATAACTTGTTCTTCATGGATGGGCAAACACATAATATGCCACACGTCCTCTAGGGTCACTGTGGCCTCACCTATGAGAAGGTGGAACAAAGATGTCTCAATGTGCCAACACTCCGCCGATGTTGTCATCATGCCCAGATGTGTCTAGATGACTAAGGCATATGCCACATACCATAATTTGATTGTCCCTAGGTGCTCCTAGAGTACCTCATGCAATGGGGGGTCCTAAGTCAATCTACTCAAAATGGATGATTTGTGCTCGTGTGAATGGACTGGCTCCATGTCCTCCTACATCAGGAAAGTCAGTGTGTCAAGTTTCATGAAAAATCATAATCTTGTTTGAAGTTTGTGTGCCTAAAATAGCATATGTGTCGCTCTTTGTAGAGGTAACATTGTTTGGAAACTCCAAACTACACTGCTGGAGGCCATAAAGTTCCAAACTTTGTTGCTGCAGTGAAGTTTAAAAGCAACCTAGTTTGACCCCTAACCCTAAAATCCAAAGAGGACTGCAACGGTGCAATTTGCAAGTGCGACACGCTTTATGACCTTAACCCTAAATTCTAAACTCCACTGTCGCGGTGCAACTCACATTAGCGACACAGTTTAGGCCCATGTGACATCGATTTGAGCTTTTCAGTGGCACTATATAGCATTGCTTGACTTCGTTGACCCCTAGACCCTAATAAATGCACTCAAAAATTGAAAAATGAAGTTGGGGCAAGATGACTTTCTATTGGTCTTGTGCTGGGAAGCCTCTGGTACACTCGCACACACTCGAAAATGTGGCGGGGAAGCACACGTTGCACTATCTTGATCAATGCTCAGAGCTCAAATCACAAGAATTCTAAAGGCTTTGTGTACGAATGAATTGGAAGTGGCCCCCAGAGGCCTATTTAAGCCTAAAAGTAAGGGTTTTTGACCTGAACATCAGTATGTGCAGGATCACCATGGAAAAAATAGGCCCTTAAGTGGCAAAAAATTTAGAAAAATCAGTTAGGCAACTTGACATAAAAATTTGAATAAGTTATCTATATTATTTCAAAAATATGTAAGAATAGAATTTGCAGAAAATTAAATATAGTTTTAAACTACTAGGTTTATTTTAAAAAAATCCTATTTAGGTGAAATTTGAAGAGTTTCAATAAGGTGTTACTTAAATTTCAGGGAGAAAAATAGAAATGGTGTTTGTACACTAACCACAATAAAATGATAATATATTTTTTATAATATTTTATATATAAGTAGAGGGACTCATGCTTACCCGATGTGATGCATATTTTTGTATTTTTTCAAGTAAAATAATTAATTATGAATTTTTATTACAAATTTTAAAAATAAATAAAAACTTGTATGTCTGACCACCTTGGATGAATAAAACTTCTATGAAATTTAATTTTTCCTTTTTAATACTATAGTATGCTGAAAGCATAGAATGTGATGCATGTTTTGGATTCAAAAATGTGATATGGATTTGAAAACTATAAATGTTTTCAAATCAACCTATCAATGGACTGTCATAATTTGAATAGAAAATGAATAATAATTGCCACTTCTTAAATTGAGAGAGTAAAGAATGGATTTATCCATGGAAAAATGAATCCTTTAAAAACCCTTTCATCATCAATTTTGGGTAAAAAAAATAGTAAAAAATGACCACATACCCATCATATTTCCACTTTTGTCATCACGATCCTACATAGCCATCCAACTATGGTTTGGACTCTGACGTTTTCACCAACTAAGGCGGTTTTGCATCATTTTTTCATGTTTTGCATGTTTGGTATTACGGAGCCTTTTGGACCGTTGGAGCTTGTCCTCTTTTCATGAGATCACCCAAAATTGAAATTTTCATATGATCTCGATGGAGCGATGTCTACCAACATAATTTAAATCGACAAAGATGGCAGTGGGGCATTTGAAATCGAAAAAAAAATTGAATTAATCAGAGATAGATTTATTCTCTTTGAACCAATGTAAGCAGAGTACTTTGCTTTAAAGAGGGGCAAAATGTAGACACATAAAATGTACCAATCACACTTGATCCTGATTACTAACACCGCTTTGTCTTGAATCATCCCCTTTGCTAATTGTTTAATCAGATAGTCTGTATTTGATTAAATTCATCACATTTTATCCCTTAATTAAATAAATCAAATTTATCTAATTAAGTCATCATGTCATGTTGATTGAATAAATCAATGTTATTTAATTAACCCTATAGTCTCTATTTAATTAAATAATCCATTTTATTTAATTAATTTTTTTAAGTCATTCTATTAAATTAAATCAATCTTTATTTAATTTAATCTAGCATCAACCCTCTTTAATTAAATAAATCAAAATCTTTATTTAATTAAGTTTAAATCATATTCCTCTCAACTTTGATTTAAATTAATCCTCAAATCTAAATCAAAATGGTCAAATCAACTAATCTCCTTTTAATTTAATCAAATCTTGATTAAATTAGTCTTAATCCCCTAAATTCTCTAGATTTTTCCACTTGCTCAATAAATCATTTTTTTTTATTTATTAAATCTTCTAATTTCCCTCAACATGGCATCAAAAGGGAATATTCCTCCAAATTTGAAAATCCCTCCAAGTGGATTTGTCCTTCCAACAAGGCATTCAATATCTCTTACATGTCCTTGTGCATTGAGCCAAGTGGCATTTAATTCATTTATTTCTCCCTCCAACATGTCATTTCATAAATTTGAAATTCCACCTAATATCATTTATTGTGCACATTCATCAAAATGTGTTCAACCTTCATCCTCTCACATTTTGACAAGTGGCATTTGGCCATTGGTTGATGATTAATCCCACATTCATCCATTTTGCCTCATTCTCCAACATTCTTATCTATAAATAGGAGGCTTTCCTTTATATTTTGGATCCACAACTTCATGCAAAGTCATAATCTTTAGATTTTGAATTTTGCTCATTCATCATTCATCCATTTTCAAGTTTTATAGCTAGGCTATGCAAGGTTTTCTCCAAGGAATCATCAAATCATCATCAAGGCATCACAAAGCTTACAAAAGATTGGGAAAGGGACATTTTTCACATCAAAATGGTGCCCTTCCCCCATGGGATTGAGAGTTTGTATGCTCTAATAGGATTTAATAGCTTTCTTTGTTGTGTTCTTCATTTATTTCCTATTTTGTAAATTGTAAATGAATTCTATGGGGAATGTGGATTTAAACTTGCATATTGATCTAATTGTGTGATTGTTTGTTGTGTTTATGCAAGTCTACAATCTCCATTCACAAGTCCATATAAGTAGTGAATCCTTAATTGAGCTAGATAAAGTAAGATATAAAGAAGAAATAGTGTATGATATTTGTGACAAATATTAGGAAGTGAGTTCTTTTATATTCAATTTCCAAGAGATATTGATAGACTAAGGGTCTTAAAAATTAATTTTAAGCTCCTTCAAAAATAGTGTTACAAGGATAAAACCAAGTCCAACTAGCACAATGCATAAGCCCAATTTTATGCCACTAACTTAGATTGTACAAATTTCATTATAGCTTGTAGTCATAAACCCTAAATATGTGAATAATTTACACACTCACAGATATATGATTAAAGGATTCTTACATTTCGTAGGTGTAGGAATGATTTGTTGTACCTTAAATACTAGCATTATAAATCAATAAATTACATAAATTACCTTGTCTTCATCTAGCATAGGAAAATGGGTGATAAATGGTCTAGAAACCAAGCCTACCTTTTACATTTTTTAAACTTCATTAGGAAGAAAACATTAATAATTTATACTATTTTGTAGATGTCAATATTTAAAAATTTGAGGTGTGGAGTTAGCTAGAACCATAAGAGAGTGGTGCCTTATCCTACTAGAAAAAATTCAACTCAAAACTAACAACAACAATGATAGAATAAATTTCAATCTAGATGATCCTATATCACATGACTTTATCTTACAAAGCCTAGAATCTTAAATTCCATCATGTTTCAAACAATGCATCCCATACTTAATAATCCAGTTTTAGTTCAAAAAACCAACATGTACCATGTTAGAAAGACTTCTAATTACAAACCAATCATAATAAGATTTTTTATTACATCTCTTGGATACAAACTAATCGAACCTAGGTATAAGTGCATAAAAAAAGAAATGGATATGGTGTTGTACACCATTGCAATAAATGATTTATTATAATGTTGTAATTAAATAATTATTTAGTTGTGATGCACCTAGATGGTGTGGTTATTCACACTAGAGGTAATTATTTGGGGGAACACTTGATGTTGTATTATAACATTGTATTAATATTTAATGTGTGTGAGACATGTGATAATAATTTAATATTGGAGAAATATTAAATAAAGAAAAAACATAGTACCCAATATTAAATAAGGGATTAGTGTTTTTGTGTTCACATGGTTTTGTGGCACATGGTTTAATCTTACCACTTAGTTGTAATTGTGTGAGTTTGAGTCTATAAAAGAAAGCACATGTTTAGTGGTAAGGTTGGGTGAGTGAGTTGGTTATCATTATTAAGTCTTTTTGAGGAGTGGATGTGTGAAGCATGGCATGGGATGTGTGGATTCATTGAGAGGCATGATGCTTTAGAGGTGTTCATTATAACTCTTGTATGGATTTATTGTTGAATAATATGATGGAGTATGGATGCTTTTGGAGGCTGGGTTTTTCCCTCTTGAGGGTTTTCCTAGGGTATATCTTGTGTCATCTTTGATGGGTATGTTGTCTATTCTCTTGCATATGGATTTTGAGTACTTAATTGCATAATTTTTTATTTTGGGTTATGTGGAAATTATCATTAGATGGCTACAAGTTTCCTTACACTAGCAAGATTGATTCTTACATTGATTTACTAATAAAAATTATAGTGTCATAGTAAAATCAAACTTATATCAAACTATGTCCTTATTTAAGAAATATTTTTCATTAATTTTATATGATAAATTTAAAATAGTTACAAACTTGACCCTAATATTAGCCTAGAAAGTCCATCAACCTCTCCCTAAAGCTTAGAAACTCCAAAATGACTCAAAAACTGCATATATGAGAAGAGGATAGACATAGATTGAAGATAAAAATAAAAAATGGTAGGAGATAAACCTTCTAATTTACAACTAAATATTCATGAAGGAATATGCCCTAATACCTTTTAAACTTCTCATATTTCTCATTTTCTGGCCATTTGAACTTAAAATAACTTTCACATTTTCAATTGCATTTTGTTGTGCAACTTTCTACCCCAATGGTAAAAGTATCCTCCTAGCTAAGTGTTCACCTTATAGGTGAATAAAATGACTCCACAACATATCTCTATAATTGAGAGCATAAACCTAGTTCAAAAAGCACACTTTTCCTTCACCAAAACTTCCCATTTCACCCTACAATTAACTAGACATTTTGTCAAATAGTTTGCAAGAAACCATTTTTCTTACACATATTCTCTCAATTTAAACTCATTTCACCCCTACTCTTGAAAATATTTTAAATCTTGAGCCTCACTCCTTTACAATCACCATCTAGTATGATTCCACAGGCATGAAGGTTTAGCTAACCTTACATTCTCCACTTCAAAAATCAACTCATTTATTTCCTAAGCCAGTCCATTCTCTTGCTTTGTTTCAATATACTTCATAGTAAACTTGCAGGTCAACACATTTTCTCTGTAACTAGGCATGGTATTTCCATTGCAATGGATTCTCTTATGATTCAAAGCCTTTTTCATTCATGAATAAATATTTAAATTTATTGTGCACTACACTTTACCTTTTCCATACACTATTTCCCCATTCTTGGACATTTTGAATAACTAGAGGGCATTTTTATTGCATGTAGATTGTTCTGAATCACATTTCCAAGCATGAATGAAAAAGTTCTACAAGGTATTTTTTCTTATGGCTTGTAATTTAAAATATTGTATGGGTGTTTAAAACCATGTCTAGGCTTTCAAAAATAGTGTTGAGGTGTTGAAAAAAATTGTAGGTCATTTTTGGGTGTGAAGGAATGATTTAAAATAGCCTAGAGTGATTTAAAATTTAAAAACACCTCCTATGATCCATGTGCACTCTTCTTATTGCAGCCCAT
>VDFB02122901.1:0-59028 GCA_007258455.2 Sequoia sempervirens
TAGTACAGGAAGTTGCTAGAACTATGATGAAATAATCTAATGTACAGGATGTATATTGGAGAGAAGCAATACATACTTTTGTTTATGTTCTTAACAGAGTTCAAATCAGACACAATAGTACAAAGAAACCTTTTGAGTTATGGACTAGTAAAACTCCTACTATGAAATATTTTAAGGTATTTGGAAGCAGATGCTATATTAAAAGAGATGATGAAAATCTTGGAAAATTTGATGCTAGATGTGATGAAGGAATATTTCTTGGATACTTTACCACTAGCAAGGCATACAGATGCTTTAAAAAAAGGTTGAGGAAGATTATTAAAAGTGCTAATGTGAAAGTTGATGATGAAATATGCAGACCTATTGAGATAAGTGAAGTTGAACCCGATGATCCTATCTATGGACATATACCTAGAGAAAATAAGGAGAAGGAAGAAGAAGAAGAAAAACAAGAAGATGAACAAGTGGAAGAAGAGGAAGAAGAGAATGAATGGAACCTATTGTTAGGACTCCTAAATATGCACAAAAGAATCATCCGTAAGATCAAATAATTGGAGACAAGAGTGAAGGAGTAAAGACAAGAAGCAGAGTTGCGGGTGAGGTAAATTTTTGTTTACTCTCTAAAATAGAACCTAAATCTATAAAATAAGCATGTGAAGATGAAAGTTGGATGAGAGCTATGAAAGAGGAATTGTAGTAGATAGAGAAGAATTAGACATTGGAACTAGTCCCTAGAAATATGAACAAGAATGTGATTGGCTCAAAATGGGTGTTTTGAAACAAACTAAATGAAAATGGAGAAGTAGTGAGGAACAAAGCAAGATTGGTATGCAAAGGATATTCACAAGTTGAAGGCATAGATTTTGAGGAGACATTTTCCCCTGTGGCTAGAATGGAAGCTATTAGATTTTTTTTGGGATTCTCT
Organism: Sequoia sempervirens; assembly: GCA_007258455.2. Classification (NCBI taxonomy): domain Eukaryota; kingdom Viridiplantae; phylum Streptophyta; class Pinopsida; order Cupressales; family Cupressaceae; genus Sequoia; species Sequoia sempervirens. The sequence goes on from VDFB02122901.1 coordinate 926, forward strand.
GCCCACAAGGATTTTAAGGTATATCAAATGGATGTTAAGTCAGTTTTTTTGAATGGTGAGTTGGAGGAAGAAGTGTACATGGAGCAACGTGAAGGATTTCAATTTTCTAACAAATCGGATATGGTTTGTAAACTAAAGAAAGCATTTTATGGATTGAAGCAAGCTCCTAGAGCTTGGTATGCAAGACTAGACAAATATCTAACAAAGCAAGGATTCAACAAAGGTTCTATTGAAAATAATATTTACTTCAAAGTGCAAGGTAATAAGATGTTGATTGTAGTTGTTTATGTTGATGATATCATTTTTGGAGGAAATGAAGGCATGTGTAAAAATTTTGCTAAAGAAATGCAAAAAGAATTTGAGATGTCTATGATTGGTGAATTGAATTTCTTCCTTGGTCTACAAGTGAATCAAATCGATAAAGGGATATTCATTTCACAGTCTAAGTATGTAAAAGAGTTATTGATAATTTTTGGGATGGAAGATTCTAAACCAGTTTGTACTCCTATGGTAATTGGATGTAAGATAAGCAAGGATGATGAATCTGCTAAGACTGATCAGAGCAAATTTAGATCCATGATTGGCAGATTGTTGTATCTCACTGCTACCAGACCAAATATTATGCATGCAGTGTGTTTAGTTGATAGATTTCAAGCAGATCCTAGAGAAGTACATCTTATGGCTATAAAAAGAATATTTAGATATCTTAAGGGCACACCGAATTATGGAGTATGGTATCCTAAGAGTAATGACTTTACCCTGAGTGCTTATACAGATGTTGATTGGGCTGGATGTGTAGATGACCAAAAGAGTACCAATGGTGGTGCTTTCTTTCTTGGTGGAAGATTGGTTTCATGGATGAGTAAGAAGCAAGACTCGGTTTCTTTATCTACTGCAAAGACAAAGTATATTGTTGCAACATCTTGTTTCACACAAGTTTTGTGGATGAAGAAAAATATGAAAGATATTGGTGTAGTATGTGATGAACCTCTCTCTATCTTATGTGAGAATACAAGTGCAATAAAAATTTCAAAGAATATGGTTATGCATTCAAGAACAAAGCACATATCTATCAAGTATCATTTTTTGAGAGAGAAAGTGTTGGAGAATGAGGTCAAATTGGAGTATGTAACAACAAAGGAACAAATTGCAGACATATTTACTAAGGCTCTTCCAAAGGATAATTTCAAGCATCTTAGGGAGAGGTTGGGGGTCGGTGGCCCTCCTACCTAGGTGTGCATGAATGTGCATCAGTCCAATGAATTCATAGATTCTTCATTTACTTGGACTAATTGATGTGTCTACTTTGTAGGTGGAGTAGAAAAGATTTTCATTGTTGTAGTATGAGTGTACCCCTAAGGGGGAGTAATCATAGTAGTTTTTATTTGCCATTGATGTCAAAGGGGGAGAAAAGGTTATGTGTTGCCATCAATGACAAAGGGGGAGATTGTTACAAATATGAGATAGTTTGGTGGTGCTGTCATTGATGTCAACACAGTTTAGTATGTTGATGTTTCTATATGTATAGTTGAGATACTTCTGAGATATAGTGAGTACATGGAGCTATCTTTATGGTGTTGTAATTGTGTAGTATTAGTGAGTTTCCAAGTGATTTTGAGAGAATTAAATAAAGAAGAGAAGTCAAAGTGTTTAGTGTGTTCAGAACATGCTCCGGTATGTGCTCCATGATGATGATATAGTCTGAGTTTGAGTCTTTGGTGAGATGGTACGTGAAAGTTGTGTCCTCCAGTTTGTGTGTTCCACTGGCAGTGTAAGTGTTCTGTGAATTGGGATGAATATGTTTGCTCCACATTTGTTCTCTGTTTTGTTTCAGATCATGTGGATCTGGTAGATTTCTTGTGAAGGTCTTTCCTATGCTCTAGTGAAGAGATTTGGAGTTTTGTAATCCATAAATCATGTTTCAATATTTTTGGGTGTGTCTGCACAACCCAGATTGACTGGTGAAAGGAGTTCATTGTTTGAAGCCTGTTGTTTTTGCTACAGATGTATTTGTAATATTCTAAGATGTATTTTCATGCATAATGAAGTGTGGTGCATCGCCTGCATGTCATCTTCTTGTTGGGAAGCGTGTGCATCCTTGATAATTTGTGTTTTCATTAGGTTTGGTTGACCTAATGTTTACACTTAATTCGAAGAATAAAATTTAATTGAGGAAGCATGTAGAAGATTCAAGAATATTATTTTTATATTTTTATTGGTCCACTCTTATTCCTTTCCACTGTGGGAATTTAGAGTTTCCGACATAAATTGAATTTATGAAATGGTGTATTGTGGTCGACCTTGGTAAATGTTTCTAAGGTTGAGAATGGTATAAAAGCAAGGCGAGTTGTGAAGAATTGAATGACAGTGTGATGCAAAGTGACGAAAGTGCACCAAATCATAAGAGTAGAAGTTTGTGCGAGTTGTGTTTAAGAGAGTGAGACAAGGGTTTCTATAATCCTACGAATGTGCTTTAATTGTAGTGGTAGATCTTTTGTTCTATTTTGTATCTGTAGGAAGTGAGCCTCCCTGTTGGATAGTGAGTCCTTTCTGTAGGTAGTGAGTCCTTTTATTTAGACAGTGAGTCCTCTTTTAGGTAGTGAGCCCTTGGCAGTGAGCCTTTGTTTTATAATCTTTATATTGTGAGTTAACCCTCACCGATGGTTTTCCTTTATTGGGTTTTCCATGTAAAATTTTTGTGTTCATTGTGTTGATTTACTTTCTGTTATTTGTGTTTCATGCTCATATTTGATAACATAATAGTGTGGTTGAAGATTTGATAAGTGATAAAGTTTTAAGTTTGAATTTTTGTGATAACTAATTCACCCCCTGTCAGTTGTCTTGCGCCTGTTTAACATGAACCCATAATCATCTATCATCAGTTGAGTTAGCTTTTTCTTTCCCTGTACACATCATGCCAACTAATATTTTGATCCCTCTTCATTCCCCTGTAGTGCTATAGCTGCATAGACATGTCTTGGTTGTACAAGATCAAAAAGATGGTCATATTCAAGTGAACTTTCCATTTCATCTTCTACAGAGGATTGTGCTATAGATAAAGGGGTTAGGTACTATGGAATCTATGTATGTATCCACTCACTTGACTCACATTGATCCCAATCACACCGAATATAATTCTGACAAAAACAAGCCAAATCTCATGTCCATATGGTCCATGCACCTGCATCTGAGCTTTGAAATGAATGCATCTTTGAAGAATCTCTAATTGTTTGACATTCCAATTTGTCTTTCAGTGTGCCCTCTTCAACCAACCAAAAGAACCTGCACACTTGTGAATCAAGTGTCCCTCCTCATGATAATGCATAAGTATACCAATCAACAATAGAACGTGCATCACTAAATGTTGCACCACCTTTGATCTTCATTTGTTCCTTAACCATAGCTCTCTATACACATGCACCTACGCTATCATTCTTACCTTTTCCATGCCCTGCTTCAAAAAGACTCCAAATATGTGGTACATCGGGCTCTCTATATGCATCCTCTTCAACCAATAAAACATGCGAGCATTCTTGAATTTCCCTATATAGTTATATGACCAAATGAGATGTTGACCCATTGTAATACCTTTTCCTTGCAAGAACTCAAAATAGTTTTCAAAACAATGTTGTACAAACTTAGATGAAAGAGATCTATCATCACTCATGTAAAAATGGTACTCCTTGATTATCTTCCTATCCTCTTTTGTACTATCAAGGGCATGTCTATATGTTATGTGGACAAAAATATTAAATTTGAATAGAATTATAATATTGTGATTATACTTCATTTTGTGGTTGCAATGTGTAATTTTTAGGAAAATCAACTATGGATACAATAGTTCCAAACAAGAAAGAGTCCTTACACATCTTGAATTGTTGATCCAACCACTACAACCTGTGGATATGCCTTGCATACTTATAAAAAACATTTTTCTTAAAATTAGAAATAAAATTAACAATACTTACTTCTCTTTCAACCAACTCGCATCTAGAACCTTCACCTCCACTCTTCAATGTGTATTTGAATGTCTCAAAAAAAAAAATCTCAACAATTTTGTTACCAAAATCATGATTATTTCCCTCATGAAAGCATGTTACAAACTTTGATAAACCACCACATTGCAAATAGGTTTCATTTAAACATTCATTTCTATAAAATAAGCTACCATCAACTCTAACATATAAAAATGAATCTAACAAGTCCTTGGATGACATGGGAAGTTGCATTGCATGACACTTCTGCAACATTTTGTCAGTATGCATAGTAGAACGAATATGGCATAATAATTCATGATACAATTAAAAATCAATATGGTATTTACAACATGTATTACAAACATTAATAGGTACATAATAAAATTGTTTGCAAGACTTAAAAGCCCTTTGTGAGATTTTCAAATTTGGTTGTTCTTGAAAAAATTGTTTCTACAAAATTGTTTGGCTGCATTCCAAGAAATGTTTAGGATGTGGTGTGTGATCAAAATTACCATTTCATAACTTTAAAACATCGTTTACATTTGGTGACACTCTAGAGTGAGAGTTCCAAAATTGTTCAATTTGCATCTTTACATTATCGGTTAGCTTCTTATCAACATGTGGAAGCCTCCCACTAAAATCCCACATATCATTTTGAAGATGACTATCAAGTCTTCCTCTTCTTTAGAGTGCTCTATTCAATGTTTTACGATTTAGATTTAAATCAATACAAGTTTTTCTCATTAAATGAGCCTTTCTCAAATGATGGCTTACTAGTGAGGCTGTGATCACTCTACGAGCATCCCTTTTATCTTTTTCCTTACTAGTCTTTCCAATAGAAGTTAGAGCATTAAAAAGATTTTTTACAATAATACTATTTTTATCTAACTTTTTGGTGACACAAATCTTTAATTTTCTTAATAATGGTCTCATTTTGTAAGACTTAAGCAATTGCACAAAAAATTGACATTGTTCGGTTAATGTCTTATAAAAAAAGTATTCATTGAACTTATTGGTAGCCCACAAATGAACCGTTCGTTGTGACCTTTTTCCTTGAAGATTATCTATTATGTTCTCATTTATTTCAAGCAACTATTTAGGGGTTCTCATGTAATTAGGTGTTACATAAGGTTCATTTTCAACATTTTCAAAAAGAATTCCAATGTTTTCATTTTCAAGTTTAATGTTTTTGATTAGATGAAAAGCAGGTTTTGAAGGGACCCAAAACCCTTTACAACCAAAGAAAGAGCTGCAAAAAGAACAACCTACAGCCATCCCAAAAAAATGCCCCCAAACAAGACATATCAAGATTTACATTTTGAACTACTCTTGTGGGAGTAGAGAGTCATGTCAAAAGAAGGCTTAGAGAATTTTTCTTTCTTTCCCTTTATCGTTATCCAACCTTCTTCCACTTGTGTAGCCTTAGCATGCCACACCTCCATACTACAATCTTGAAGAAGATTGCCTGTAGCCACTAGCGTAGAGATTTCATCATTTTGTCTTCCAGCAGGCAAAGTCTTATTAGAAAGGCTACTAGAAATGGCAGCCTGAGACCCATTCACACACTCAATTGGGGTTTCAACAAGATAATATTTCTCAGTATCAGCAACCCCAACTTTTGAAACATCCGGAGTGGATGCTCCAAGACCCTGTGATTCCATCGCAACCATCTCAGAAAAACTCCTATTTTGCTTAGGTTTCTTCTCAACCGTGTAATGCTATTGAGAGACACCTTTCCACCATGTAGCCATTATTGCTTTCTTTTCTAATCCACATTGTGCAGCAACATGACCAATTTTAAAACATCTTCAACAATGAAAGGGGACTCCTTCATAGTCCAAAGATTCGACCCAAGAACCCTTAGAAGATTTAAGTAAAATCTCAGCAAGTAACCCTTTAGAAACATCTATTTCTACCAATAAATAGGCAAAGGTGAAGTGAAAAATATCAGAGGAATTATCATCCACCAGCAAAAAATCTCCAAGGGCTTCACCCACTTCTTCTAAAAGAGAATCAGTCCATAAATGAAGGGGGAGATTAGGAAGCCGAACCCAGATTGGGATCTTATTGAAAATTTTAGAGGAAGAATTGAAATTAGAGTGCCAAGGCTTAATCATTAGAAAAAAATGATCCTCCTAGCTAAAAAAATGATCACATGAAATTTTATTTCTATCATGAGCATTGTCAAACTTGGCAACAAAAAACCCCTTAGCCATGGGGAAAATATGAACTTTACCGGTAATTAGAGGCTCCCTTTCTTTTGATATCCATGAGTGTAGTTGAGGGAGGCTTGGCCAAAAACCCTTAAACCTACAAATCACCCCCTGTGATGAAAGTTCAAAATCAGTAATGTCGATTTCCTCCACCATTTCTGCCTTCAGATCAATGGAAATGGCATTAGCAATAGGGATGAAACCCCTGTTCTGCACACGTCTCAGAGTCGTCGATGAAACCCTAGCAGACGCATAGCCTCCACCAAGGACAACATCAACAACCTTGCCACGGTCATGGAAATCCCCTTTGTTCGCTGGATTCACCGTAGGAAAACCAGTGCCATCCGTTGCCATCGCCTTAGAGTTTTTCCCTGCTATGGCTTTCATCTGTGCCATTTTGTGATTATTTTCAAGTTTAATGTTATTAACATTTTCATTCTCAATATTTTCAATATTTTTAACATTTTCAATAAGAATTTCATTTTCAACAACATTTTCATTTTCAATAACATTTTCATTTTCAATAACAATTTCATTTTCAACAACATTTTCATTTTCAATAACATTTTCAACAATATTTTCATTTTCAATGTTGTTCACATTTTCATTTTTAATTTCCACCTTTTTATTTTCATCATTTTCAATTTTAATATGATGTTCAATATTTTCAAATTATATTTCATCTTCACTTGAATTAACATTTAATGGTGCAAAAGAAGCTTCAACTTGAGTATTTTTCATACCTTGTTTTCTTTTCCTATGACTTTCTCTATATTTTGCTCTATATGCTTCAATTTGATATGTTGTTAGTTTTCTCTTTCCTTTTCTCTTAGGACGACTACTACTCCCCATTGCACAAGCAAAAAAACGCATACAAATGATTGTAATTGTTAATAAAGTGTAAAATAATCTCCCAAAACCTTAATTTTGTCTAATACAGACATAAAGCATGCAATTTCTGCGACAAAAGGAATGTGGGGATTGTTGGAATGCTCAAAATGGTCCCATTTTTATTTTTTATATAACTCAGTAAATAGATATCCGTTTTGAACAGATATCCATTATGTTTTGCACAATATACTTGTCACTCGTGCTTCTATCATTTTAACCTATAGCAAATGAAATGAATATATGTTTACAACGGACATCCATTTACTTTAGCTTTAAGAATTATTATTAGCATAATATTATTAATATATTATATTATGATATATATATATATATTAATATGATAAATTAATTTATTATATATTTATATAATATATATTATTATTATTATTAAGGTATATATTAAATTAATATATTATATAGTATATAAATTATATTATATATTAATACCTCTCTCTCTCCCACTCTCCCTCTCTCTCTCTCTCAAGTTTTTCCCTCTCTCTCCCTCATCTCTCTCTCTCTCAAGTCTCTCCCTCTCTCTCCCTCTCTCTCACCCCTCTCTCTCTCCCCCTCTCTCTCTCTCCTCTCTCTCATCCCCCTCTCTCTCTCCAACACTCTCCTCCTCTCTCCTCTCTCTCTCTCAAGTCTCTCCCTCTCTCTCTCCCTCAGGTCTTTCTCTCTCCTCTCTCTATCTCAAGTCTCTCCTCTCTCCTCTCTCCTCCTCCCTCTCTCCCTCTCAAGTATTTATATCTCACACTCCCTCTCACTCTCTCCACTCTCTTTCCTCTTAGGTCTCTCTCCCCTCTCTTCCTCTCTCTCCCTCTCTCTCTCCATCTCTCCCTCTCTCCCTCCCCCTCCTCTCTCTCTCTTAGGTCTCTCCCTCTCTCTCCCTCTCAGGTCTTTTTCTCTCTCCCTCTCTCTCCCTCTCTCTCTCCCTTTCTCTCTCCAGGTCTCAGGTCTCCCTCTCTTTCTCTCTCTCTCCCTCTCTTCTTCTCTCTCTCTCTCTCTCACTCTCTCTATCTCCATCTCTCCCTCTCTCCCTCCCACTCTCCCACTCTCCCACTCTCCCTCTCTCTCCCCCTTTTAACTTATATCACTAGTAGAATTTGGAAAATAAATGACTATGTGACTAAAACTTTTAGTCATAACTAAAAATGACTAAATTCTACTAATTTTTTTCAATTCAACTATAATTGAGTAAATAAATGACTAATTTGGTCATTGACTAAAAAATTATTTAGTCACATAAATAAAAATGACTAAATAGTTAGTCATTTATTTAGTCACAATCCATTTGAATAAATCATTTAAGGAATCAAGAATCAATAGCCCACCAAAATACTCTAAAAATTTAATAAACATACTCTAAATTTTTTCTTGAAATCTTATTTTAGGCATAGCTTGCCAAAATGGAGTTTTCATTTTAATAAACATACTCTAAAACCTTCATCGAAACCCTTTTTTTTAGGCATAGCCCACTAAAATGGAGAAGTGTTTCAGTAAAGAATGATAGAGAATGGTAAGGAAATGTGCATGACAGGAGGCATAGGATTCATTGTTGCTTATCTCATTCCTGCTCTACTAAAAAAGGGTTACATTATTTGTGCTACTATTTGTAATCTAGGTATTTAATTGACATATATTTGCATAATTTCAAATTCCTTCAAATGCTTCTAAAGTATCAATGTATCCTATATAGGGTTTAGAATGATTTATTTTTGTGATACCTTGATATCTATCCTACTCTAATGCACAAAATAACTTAAAAATGTGAATGAAAAAATACCAAGGACATCTCAAGATTAGCCAAAAGAGTGATATAACGAAAAGGAAAATGAATAAAATGAAATACAAATAGCTTCACCTTCCTTGTTGTTGATATCCCTTTGATTGGCCCTTGCTTGGGATGGTTTGTGTGCTCCTTAGATGATTGTTTGAGTGACTAGATGTAAGATTAGATGCGCAAATGATTAACAAAGATGGCTAAATGATGGCAAAGGATTGAGGATTCAAATGGCCAGCATGTAGTTATGAAGATGCAAAGTGTTTAAAATGCCCTTGAGGAGGGGGTATTTATAGGAGAATTTGAATTCTCTAGAGAATTCAATGGTCAAGATTGATCCAACAAAGCCAAGATGAAGGGCTATGGTGGGTTGAGAACCCACAAGCCCTCACATCTTGACATGTGGAGGGTGAAGTGGACAAGAGGATATGAGGTGTAGATGAGGTGTCAAGAAGGTACATGAGGTGGAGGAAGGACATGCACCTTGGGGAGTGAGGATATTTCCTCAAAAAGGGATTCCTTGTCCCCAAGTGGGAGTGAAAGGGACATTTGAGGAATTTTGGAATTCCTCAAAAATCTACATGGGAAAAGGAAAGGTGGTTGGGGATATAAATGTGAATTAAAAATTGACATTCCTAGGAAGATCTAGAGGATAAAAGGTGGGCTCCAAAAAGGTGGGACTTGGTCACATGTGGAGATTGTGACACGTCCAAAGTTCTAGAAGCCTTGGAAGGATGGAATGTGAATTAAAAATTCACATATAAAGGAGGGGAATCTAGGAAGGATAAAAAGGAATTAAAAATTCCTTGGAGAATGATTAGGCTTAATTAATCAGTAATTAGAAGATAAATGAGGATTAGAAGCCAACTTGCAAAAGTTGGAGGATGTGACACATCCTAATCAAGGATTAGGCATGTGTACATCCCTAATGAAGAAATTAGGAGATGGATTAGGATTAGATAAAAATAACATGTGAGAAATTAAATAAATGTAATATTTATTTAATTTATTTGATGAAAAGAGGGATTAAAAGAGGGTAAGGTATTTAGACGAAAAGTGATAAATTTGGATAAATTAAGTGTCCAAATTTGGATGTCTACAATTTTAATTTAAATAAATAAATAAATGATTTATTTTCCTATGATTAGATAATGTGGAGATCTCCTAAATCTGCCCCAGCTCACTATCCCCTTTGGCACTATATTCATTACTCCAACTGCAAGGGTTTTTCATGTGACATCTTTAATATCTTCATGACAATGGATTTTAAAAAGATATCAATCTTTGGTTTAATCTTTATCATGGTAACCTAATAAATATAGAGCATTTTTTCTTTCAAGTCAATCCTGGTGTTGGAAATTGATGATGAAGTTCCTGGATAAATATTCCAAGGCAGTTATTATCTATTTCAACAAATCTTCTAAAGCATAGTCACCAGGAAACTTCAATCTACCCCTATACCTCTACCTACAACTCTGGAGTCTTATATTTAAATGCGATATAACCTGTACCATTATTCATATATTCTTGTATCCCATTTTAAAATGACACCCCTATCTCTATATGCCATTTTTCCATATGACTGGCTATAATATTTGGATAAATAACTAAAATGTCATGTGTTACTGATAAAACCAGTGGCAATATATAATGTCAAACTCATACAAATAGAGAAATGGCTCTTACTGATACAAGTCAATAATAGGATAGCCGTAGGTATGAGATATCAATAAATTATGGCCACACATTATTGTCTTGGAATGAAAATACAGGCCAAGAAATTAGTAGATACTCTGATAGACTGATACCACTTGGTATGCTCCTAGAGAATTTTGATATAGCCCTTAGTAGGTAAATATAAATGAATATAGTACTTTGGGTGTAGGTTGATTGGGGTAGTCTACTTACTTCTATAGTTGTAAAAAAGGTTGACATTTGGGTATAAAGTTTCAACATATATGGAAAATGTTAACACATTGGCACCTGAATTTTAATTATAGGGTTCCATAATAAGACAATTAAGGAATGTGGGAACTTCCTGAAGTGTTGTAGTCTAGAAAAGTGTAAATTTGAATAACCATGTGATTATTTTTGGTGTAGAAAGATGGTCCTGAGGCACTAGGAGGTCAATCATGGATAGTAGAGTGGCTTAAATTTGATAATTCTTATTTCAAGGTACAGAGTAGAGCTGAATTGAACCTCGTGTACTAGAATTTACCTTGATCATGAATGAGAAAAAGTTTTTTTTTTCTTGATATTGTGGAGGACATAAAAGAGAGGAGGGACCTAGATCTTCTAGTATTGTTGACTGATGTTATTATTTTTGAAGATCCTAGACTCAAGGTGATTGTTTAACTAGTTGTACTTTAGAGCCCCCATGGACCTACTTTGGTCATTTGTGGTGGTTAATATAATTTCCTTCTTTCTTTTTGGTTCTTCAAGCTCAAAAAGTATACTCCATTTTAACCTGCCCTTATTTTTGCAAAACTGGGCATTTTAAAATCCATCTTGAACTCCAACAAATCTTGATGTCAACTTATGCAAGTTCAAATAAGCTGAAGAATATTGATGAAATATGTCAAAATAATCAATCTTTCCATTGAAATAACATACTAATAATGCTAAACTAATATCTTAAGTCTTGTAGGAAATATTTTTCTCCTTTTTGAAAAAAAATGAGAAACATTTTACTAGATAATTCAACTCAGTGAAGGATATATGCATCTGAAATAAAGTTTTAGAGGATGCCTATAGTTGATTTCCTTTCAATAATAAGGAAACTGTTGATTGGATTTTAAATTTTTTTATAAGTATATGATGAGAAATATGCAGTTGATCAGGATGCATTTTTCAAGGACTATGTGGAGGCTCATGCAAAACTTAGTAACCTTGGTGCCAAGTTTGATCATCCCAATCTAAAGTAACTCAACTCTTGAACACTCTCTGCCTATCATATTCATTTTTCATTTTTTATTGTTTCATGATGTTCATGTAATAAGCTTAATTTTATTAGAATATTTATTTGGGGGATCAAAAATGATAAATTCACATATCAAGGTATTAGTTAATGCTTATATAATTGTGCATTTGCTTCCTAATTAGTGCATTGTTGTATTTTTGATTCTATTTTTCCTTTTTTTTTTTGTGTACAAAGGTCTTGCAACTGGTATGAGAGAAACTTCTCTCTTTACCCATGTTTTCTAGTACATAATTTTTGTTTCTCCACCCCTCATCATTTTGTTGTCTACTGGGCTACTATATTTGTGAAACTATTGCAGAAAATTCTGCATTTTTGTCTGTCATTGCCTTTGTGTTTTATTTTAATGTCAATGTTCTGGTTGCCATTGTCTTTTACTAGGTTCAAAGGAAAAAAATTCCTTTCATGTATCTCTGCCCATTATGTTCATTGAGACTCTTTGGGCCAAAAATCAACAAAAAATGGTAGATTTACCTATCCAGTTATATCTTTTTACTTGTTGTAATTGTTTTTTTCACAATTTTCCAGGGTTTTTTTTTTTGTTTTATCTAATCATGTAAAACAAAACAAATCTTTTATAAATCACCTTCTAGATTGTAGTGATGGATATTTTAAGTGGTGCACATTTTTCCTATAATGTGATTGCAGTAGTTTTAAGAAGAGAAAGTTGTGAAGGGAATAGTAACAATAAACACCCTGCATTATTCTCCATCATTAATTGTTTACATGCACATGCTTTGAAAAGTATTAAGATGCCACCTAACACACATGAAACTTAATAAACACTAACATTCTAACTCCTAACACCAAATTTAGGTCACTAATATGAATGTGACATTATTTGTAAAACTTTTAATTTGACTGTCATTGCTTGGAATTGCTTGCTCATGATTTGGAATCATTACTATTGGCATGCATTAGATGTAGTGAATAGATTCCTTAGGCTCTGCCTATCTATTGTCAATGTATTTCAATTGACACGAGTGAAATTTTTTGGAAGTGAATGAAAAATGAAGGTTGAACGGTTGCAAATCTAAGCTAGTGCATACATTGATTTGTTAGCTTTAGCCTTCTTCCATGTTCCCATCTAAATACCTTACAAGCTATATAAATGTTATTTATTATACCATCTCCTGTCATTAACCATGCTTACCTTCTTTTAGAACCTTACCAACCAATTATTCTTTCCTTCTGATCACTTTTGTGACACTTCCACAGGGAAAGGGATTTTTAACTCTTTCAGCTTACTGCTCTCCTATGCCTTTTGACATTGCCTTAAATGAGCCCTTCACTTCTTACCATCACTCAAAATAAATTCCTTGTTTCTCTTGGTGTTTTGATCCCTCCCTTTCCCTTTGAATGGCCTCTTGGCTTCCCCTTGAACATCCATTCCACATGATTGCAACTCTTCTCAATCTTTCTTATTTAGTTGAATGTTGATGTAGCTTCCACAATGTACCCATAGTCCTGCACTTGTTTGGTCCCTCAATTTATTTTTCACTAATTCATCCCACCTAACCTTGTGTTAGCACCACTCTTCAATGTTGACTTAGCCTAGTATAACATTTGCGTGTTTGTTTTGGATTCTTGTTTACATTTCCATGACTATGTCATGGGTGTAAAGTCTTGTCAACTTGCAAAAAGATAGGTGCCAACAATAGAATCAAAATGTTGGGGTATTTTATCACTTGTTTCCATTTTAATTAATCCCAAGAATTTAGGTGGACACTTTATTACATTAGCATAGCATCCATTGACAGTGTTAACAAATTAATAGAAGCTCACTTGAAGTAATTAGAATTTTTAGTTTAGCCCTTTTGAGGTTAAAGAGGAGTATTGAAAGTTCAAACATGAATAGAGACATAGAAATAATTAGAATTAAGTCATTACCATGAATAATGATAGTTTAATCCAATTAATCCTTATGCCTAGATTGTCCCAAAATGCATGCATGCTCACAAAGGTTTGCCAGGTTTGTTCTCTCCAAGACATCTAGACCAAGGAACATTATTTTTTGTGTCTAGTCTACTTTGAAATCTATGGGAGGTACCATTGTTTATAGAGATTTTGTTGGTATTTTGTCTACTTTCTTCCAATGGACTATTCTTTACTACAATGCTCTGTGTTTTCATATTGTTTCATCATTGTCCTTCTTGCAACTTCAAAACCCCTTTGCATTAGACTCCCTTCAACTATCATTTCTGAATTTTTGAGACTTTTCATTAGCATCAATCTATCAAAATAAAGGTTCAAGCCCTCACTGAAGTGTGGCATCCATACGACTAGCCTCTATGTTTATCACTGTCCTTAGCTCATGCAATCTGCCTCCTTTATGGCAATATTTGCTGCTCCTCTCATGGATGAAATTTCTGTCCATTTTATTGCATCATTTGCTGCACCTTTTATCTTATTATTGCTGCACTTTTCCTTTCCATTTCTTGCTCTTTTCTTTGCTCATTTGCTGCACTTTTCTTTACTCATTTTCTCTATTAATTTCTACACTTTTTGATGACAGTTTGCTGCACCTTTTATCTCATTATTTTCTGCTCTTTTATACATGAGATATTTCTACTCTTTTTAATGATACTTGTTGCTCTTAAAACTGTCATTCTTTTGTTGCTCTTTTATACATGAGATATTGCTGCTCTTTTTAATAATACTTGCTTCATTTTTTCATTGTGATTTGTTGCCTTAAACAAGGATTCCTTTTCTGTGTCAACCAGTTGACCACTCTTCATAGATATAAGCTTGTCATTATTGAATATGACCTCATACTGCTCCCCAATTTGTGTTCTCTCTGCCTTCATAGGAAAACTTCAATGCTCCATTTGATCATGATTGTCATTACATATGGTACTTGATTTTCTCATCCTAACCATCATACTCTTTGTATAGACGCATAGAGAACTATCATACTTCATTTTTTGTCATACATTTATCATGGCTTGTGATCTTGGACTGCCCTCTATGGTGAATATAAGACTATCTCTTTTATTTTCTATTGCCACTGTCTTCTTCACTATGAGTTGTCCATCCTCATGCATAATTATGGGGACAAACAATACTAGCAATTTCTTTCCACTACTATATCCATGGTGAATGCCCATTGATAGGGAGCATATACCTTTTTCATGCTATGTATGAGGCTTTAAAAACACTTCCATATATACATGACTATTATCAGTCATGAATGATGAATAATATTCTTACCCCCTTTTGGTAAAGTATCTCATCATGGTATGATTTCCACTGCTCTTGGTCTGTGGCATGCCTACTCTTCTCAATGATTTAGTCTCTACTTTGTTGCCACTATCTTGACAGTCCATATTACATTTTATGTTGTCACATATTGTACTCAAAGTATAGTAGTGTTTTAGATTTAAATTTTCTTTATACAATGTGAACAGTGATATGAAAACCTCAACCCAAGAGATGCATTTGAAACCTCTAGACTGCCACCTCATAAGACTCCATGATGACACTAAAATTCAGTAATAAATCTCTATGAGTGCATTCCATTGATCAGAAACCTATAAGATAAACATTCTAGGGTTTTAAATGCATTATTTGCAACGTTGTTCATTATCCTCTTGGGACTGTCACTTGCATTTTGCTACTTGGACAATAAATGTGAGTTCATTGCCTTATATACCTGAGGTCTCATGCGCTATACTCATGTTGACTATAAATGTGTTAAGAAAAGAAACTTGACATTGCCTCTACACATAAATTTGACCTTAGTTGCTCAGGAATTTGACTAGTATTTTTTTAGAGTTATCATTCAAGCTTTCAATAATAAACTCTATAGATGTAACTACTATTTGATTCAACTCTTTTGCTCTTGAATATACTCTTTTTGGTGACTATGGACTGCTATATTTGATAGCTCTATATTTTTGGAGGACTTTCCTTTATCTTTTACTATCACCTTATTTTATGACAGTCATCCTCTCTTCAATAAGCCCACTCTAAACTACATTTAACATCTCACGTATTTGGTGTCTTAGGAACTATTACTTTTTTAAACATATCCCTAAAATAAACATATAATGTGGCATTACAAGCAATTCCATTAGCCATCATAATTGCTACTACTGCATCCTTCAATTCTTCAAGAGATGTTTGTTCTACATGTTTTGTAGTTCAACAAAGAGATTTATTTTGGGTTACATTTCCTTCCATTACTAGTGTATTTGGTCCTTCAATTCTTGTCATAGTAGTACCTAGTAGTGGATAAACAACTGAAGTTAGAAAAGACTCTAAAGTGAGAATTTTGACAAAGGAATTTAACATCTCATCTTCTTTATAACTCATATGAAGCCTGCTAAGTTATGCCAAAAGATAACATTTACATATCATAATACTATGGCCCTTCCAATTAACATGTTAGTATGAATGTGTACAGCTCCAGAGAATTTGTCATCACAGACATTATAGAGCCAATATTTTTTGGTTTTTGTTAATATAGAAATAAAAACTAAAAACCCATTGCCTATATCTATTTCAACCTGATATATGTTCCCAAATAGTGAGATTCCATGTTCTTCTTGCACTATTATAAGTTGCATCCTTAACAAAATATAATTTGAATAGTTGTGATATTAAACTATATTCAGTAAAGCACAATAGAAATTCGGCAATATCGTTCAAATAAGTGAGTAGAAATTATCTCAATAAAATAGTTCTAAATGAATTCCAGCATAGTTAAAATAGGAAAACATCAACCAATAGACTCAAAATTTAGATAAACAATAGATAATAATATATAATGAAAACAAGCATAAAAATGGTATTTTGTTAAAAAAAATACTTATTGAACTAGAGGACGATAAGGATGATATATGATTAAATAGTAATCAAGAGCTTCCAAAATCCCATTCCACTAATTTGAGACAATGAAAGAAAAATTATTTGGATTTTAGCCTCTGGGCCTTCAATTCTTTGGATAATTTCCATTAGTGACATATTTCTATAGTTATGCCAACATGAAGTAAATATGGTGCCTAGTTTTTAGTTTTGGGAAGTTCCAGTGTAGTTATGTTTTGGGTAGACAAAATCTTATTCAAAAAACTGCCTCAAAGAAATGTGATACAAGAGTGCCCTGCTAGATATATATATGAAAATGTGGAAGCATAGACAAGGCAAGTGAACTATTTCAAAAAATGCCTCAAAGAAATGTGATCTTGCTCTCTCGCAAGCATTTCAAGTCATGCTTGTAGTGATGTGAGGCTTCCCCGCATCACCATAGGCATTACTTGAAGTGCTTGAGGGAGAGCGGGTATCACCTAAATATTTTTTCCATTCCCAAAAACTTGTGGCAGCAAACATCAACCACAAAAAACATCCGGTTTAAGAATACCTTTTTTTTATTTTCTATCACACAACTGATTCATCAACATTCAATTACATCAAATTCTTAGAAGAGTAAACATTCAAAAGAAACAACCTGCACGACTAATTTTCACTGTGTCTTCATTTCCTTTATCTAGAAAGGTCAGGTAAACCATGAACAAGAAAAGAACCGATTAACCCACCATGCTAATCTAAAACATTTTGTGGCACCATCCATAAGAGTGGAACCTTAAATAGCATAAAAATAAACAATAAGGTTTTAGTCCAAAAAAGAGCATGAGATGGATATTGACACCATTGGTTAATCATCATTGTTATAAAAATACATATCTCAGGCCCTCCTATCACTCAATAGCTAGATTACAGGAAAGTAGTTGAAACTTGTTATCAACATTCGCACAGTTTTGAATTATAAGGATATAGTATATAGCTGAAAAACCCAATTAATATTATCACTTATTATTTCACTTTCTCTTTAAAAACTTGATTCAAATTTGAACCTTGCAATCCTTTCTAAAAGGAAATTCAAATACATTTTCAAGACAATTTTATTGTTACTAAAATTTATTGGAATAATATCCCTCTAGGATTTTACTTATAAGCAATACTAGAAGCTATTTATTCATGCTACATGGCATGAACTAAACTACACAAACTTTCTTCTCAACCAAGCAAACAAATGAATGACAAATCTGATGCTTTTACATAAATCTCATGGTTACCCGCTCTCCTGCAAGCACTTCAAGTCATGCCTATGGTGATGTGGGAAATCCCCACATCACCCCAAGCATGACTTGAAGTGCTTGCAAGAGAGCAGGATCATATTTCTTTGAGGCATTTTTTGAAACGGTTCGCTTGCGTTGTCTATGCTTTCACATTTTCATGTATGACTAGCAGGGCACTTGTAACTACAACATATGATAAAAAAATCCATCTCAGAGCAAATAAGAGTTTTAATAATTTTCTTGATTGTTTTTACAATGAATTTAATCATTGGTGTCATTTTTATGTACAATATTCAATCATTCATTTGAACACCCTACAGTTCTGGTTAGTATAGTTTCTATTAAGAAGTGCATTGGTTTTTCTCAAACGCATTACTCAAGAAAACCTTCTTTGTAATTTATCATGTAGTTCTTATGTAAATCATTCTAGTTTTGGTCACTAAATTTTGGCATTTGAGTATTGTATAATGCTGCTACCTTTTTCTCCTAATTTGATTACAAATAATGTGTGGAATTTAGAATCTTTTTTGTCTCAAGATTTATATCACTTGCAAACCTGAGTTTGTTTGTTGTTATGCTTTGATGGATGTCACTTCGTTATTACTAGATATTTGATGTAGTGCACATTATTATAGTGCAAGCCTATTTTTTAGATTGTTTCATTTAGCATCACAAATATTCTCCATAATAACATTGTCCTTGTTTAAAATGATGGAAATGGCTCACATCTCTTAGAACAATTTCTATTGCAACAATCTTGGAGATGAATTTAGATGTAGTATGAAAATCATAACATACTCTAAGGTTCTTAACAACTCTAATAGTTGTACCAGGGGATATGTTTAACAAACCAAATGCAATTGCTAACTTTTCACTATGGTAATAGATAAATGATTCTTTTTTCTTCTATTCCACAACATTAAGTAAAAGTCTTGAATCTAGAAATACCCTGTTGCCTTCATTTGCCAAGCCAATTTCTCCAATTTTGCATAACTCTCCCATGTTTATGGATGTGATCTGTCTCCTACAATTTTTAATTGATTTATCTTCATGTTGTGTTTGGACTTACTTTTGTAAATTACTTTTGTAAACTTGCAATATACAATGCACTTTTATTCTTTCTGAATTGAGACTAATAGTAATTTTGTTGGTTGTATTGAGACACAACTTCATTCATGGCAAAAAAGGAAGACCCTGTTGCTCATATCAGATGACACATTGCATATAAAGGAGGAAATATTCTAGTTGGGTTATTGTTGAATACATTGAAGGAGAGAGCTTCATATAGGGGACACAATCAAAACTCTCCTTCTTAGATTATACACATTACAACTTGCTCCAGGAAGATTTCCCACGTTGTAGAAGTTTTAAGAGATGAAAGGGGCATGTGCTTACATTGAAGGGCTCTAAGCATGCATTTCCATCATTGTAGAAGTTTTTTGGAGTAGTTTCTTTCTTATAGTCATTTCTGTGCAATATTGTAACTCAGATTTTTGCTCTTGTGACTGAAAATAAAAATTGTAATACTCTATTTCTAGGTTGTAACTAGAACACCTTTCTTTTATTAATACAGTTCACCAATTTTTCCTTCTCAATGGCTATCTTATTTTGTGCAATTGATGATTGAGGTGTATTTTTGTGTTTTATGTTTAAATCCTCAAATATTAATCAATTAAAATGACTAAATATACTATTAATTGATGTCAATTAATAATGAAATTAACTAAATATACTCAATTGACAAAAATCAGTGAACAATGAATAAATATGACTAAATATACTACCACTTGACATAAATCAATGAACAATGAATAAATATGACTAAATATATGACCTGTGAAATAAAAATGACTAAATATACTACCAAATTGATCAAAATGATGATTAAAATTAATGACTAAATACACTAACAATGGACAAAAATCAGTGAATAAAAATGACTAAATAAGTGACTAGATTACAACAATCAATGACTAAATAAGTGACTAGATTACAACAATCAATGAATAAATCAATGACTAAATATACTACCAAATTGATCAATCAAAACAACCAATAAATGACTAAAAATGGCTTAGTAATCAATCTGGTTGTATTATGAATGACTAGCAATAAACTACTAATGGTCATGTTTTCTATTGAAATTGCACCCTAACTAAGTTGCAGAATCTAACATGTTAAGCTACATGACCTAGCATTTTAGAGAAACATGGGAAGACCTCTAAAGTTGTGGGTAACTTGTAAAAAGAGGTCAACCTCCAGAGAAGGCCGAATTCCTATAGTATCACCTAAAACTAATGACCTTTTTGCTAAGGAAAAGGGAGAAAGAAAACTTAAAATGAAAATTGGAAAACACTATCCTATGGTGATATACCGAATTGATAAGGACTATGAAACCCATACTTACATAACACTTATTTGCAATGATAGAAAATGAACTTGCACTACTTATTACTGTATGTTTTCTACATAAGTATTTTACAAAAGGGCCCCAAAGCTTAGACTTCAAGAAGGAGAGTAACCTCATAGCTAGAAGTCATTTTGCATCTTATGGCACAATTTGTAACTTGGATTAACACACCTATGCATGAAGGTATCAAAATCATTAGACAAAGTTAAAAGGAGGTGAAGAATCTCTCACAAATAATTCAATCAATCATATGGGAAACACAATAATGCACTGAATAAGAAGGAAAAAATTTGTATCAAGAGAATCCAAGGATTCCACTGAATTTCATATCCAAAATTGAATTACATAAACATGCTTCTTTCTATCAAAAGGACTGGAAAAGCCACTAACTCTAGAAAAGCATCATAAGAACTAACTCAAAAAAGAGTCCAAAAGGGAATATATCACTCAACTCCAAGTAGTTGCACCAAAATAGGAGCTACCAACTAACTTGGGTCAAATCCCACAAAAAATCCTAAAACTAAGCCACTGGATTCCCTCCAAAACTAATTCCAATGTGTGGGAAAAGTGGGTTTGACCATGCCAAGCATCTAGGCATGCAAAACCACCCCTAGATTCTTTCAATTTCCCCAATAAGAAGCATAAATGCTCCTACATACATGGGTACATGTCTCCAAACTATGTATCCACTTACCTATATGTTCTCCATGTCATAAATCAATGCATAACTTCTCTACTTATGCATTGAAAGCTTCCATTATTTGCATTTAAAAGTAACAAATATGACTTAAGGCTTATAATTGCACCTTAAAGTCATTTGTTTTACAATATGCACTCATGCAAATAAAACTCAATCAATAGCTCCAATAGCACATATAAGCATAAGGGATCTCATCTCCAAGGTGAGGTGGCATACATGTGTCACAAGGACTACTAAAGGTGTGATGTGGTACTTACATTTCTCAAGCATATCACAAATCTTCAAAAAATCACAAGGTATGAACATTGTTGTCTAAGGAAATACTACCCCAATATGGCTGTGGGGTTGTATATTAATTGACACTTATTTTTGTTAAATCAAAGGTGAAAATACCTTATGTTGGCATCTTAGGGTTGATAACCCTAGAAAAAAAGTAAGCAAAAAGAAGAAACATTGCTTCATTTTGCTCGAAGCTTCTTAGAGAAGCTAAGCCACCGTCAACCTAGGGTTAAAAGCTCTCTGTGATGAGTTCTAAAAACTACAAAGGCACTTCTTGTGTAGAACTTGTTGATTCTCCACTCAAACAGCTAGTAAGTCATTTTCTAGAAACAATACTGAGATAAATTCTCTATTTTAATTAATTTGGGGCCTTCGTGGCCGTGAATTTTGTAGCCTTCTTCTAACACATATTCATCCTTTTCATTTTCTTGTGTCTCTTTTTTAATTTGGCCACCATTTATGCCTTTCGATGAGCTTTTAGAATGCATTTTTATCAGAGACTTTCAAAGACCAAGATCACAGCCGACCTGGGTAAGTGATTTTAATCATTATGTTGCATTTTTTAATAAAGAAGCAAACTAAGCTCAAGGATTCTTTATAGAAAAAGAGCATATTCTTCACTTTCTTTCATCCCTTGCACATACTATGTATTCTCATGAAGAAAAAATATGATTGTTTATAGAAGAAAAATAGTTGTATGATTCAGGCCACAGCTATATGCTTGCTACAAGCATTTGACAAAAATTGGTTTCCCTTCATATGTTATGCTTTACTTGCATCTTTGAAGATTTTTTTTTCTTTTGAGCTTCTACAAGCGACAAGAGTTTTCATTTCTTCATGGCCAACCCTGTAGAAGACTGTACTGGGTTTTCAACATTAAAACTCCAAATGGGTTCATATGAAAGCAAGAAAAATGTTCATTCCAAGCCATGCTTTTGCAAAAATTTGTTTGGGGCTCTGTTAACAAACCCGCACCACCATTTTTTCCCTTTGTATTTGTTTTTCTTTCAAAAAGAAAAAAAAAAGGTTTTGATTGATGATTTATTCTCAACTGAAACCCTACTTTACCTTAGTCATTTTGGGCTTTCCTCTTTCTTGTAGTAGGCTATGGATTTTGCATTTTGAGCCCTCCTGTGGTTCTAACTTTGAAACTCTAAGATCAACCTTTCATCTCATTCTTTGAGTTTCAAACATTATTCTTCATTTCACTTACCTGAAAGTGTTGCCATCATTTAATTGTAACATGTGAAGTTATTTACAGTTTATATGTGATCATGTTCACTATTTTTGTTCTTCAATGCCCATGTCTCCATAGACTATCAAGCATTATTCATGATTTATTAGCAACTAGGCTTCAACAAACACTGTCAAACTTATTCAAACTGTTTATGTTATCCATGATGCATTTTGGAAATAGCATCCTGATACTCCACTGGTTTTATGAATAGATAACCACTTTCTAATTAGCCATTATTTCTACATTTCCTCTTCAAAAATCATCATTCTATGTATATTTGTGCATGTGGTTTTTCACTTTACCAATAAGTTGAGCTATTCTTTCTGCATCTTTAAAAATCACTAGATGACTGATATTTTCCAATTTAAAATTGTCACTATCCTAAATTGGAAATTGAGCTCTGTGACATTGTGAATTGTTTTCCCCATGAATAATAACTTGAGTATATCACTATACCTTGAATGATGTATTATTGTTTTTCTCTTGATAACATTATGGCTTCATTTAGCATCAATTTATCATCCATAACAATAAATCCAACAACTACAGGTATGATTTCTTATAGATAGCCATATAGTGTTAATGAAATGCTATCTTATTGGGGACTGCTCCTTGTATTCACATGAGGTATTCTAGTGTTGGTTCACTGTTCTATACAAAGGTAGCCACCTTGATAATGACTGTGAGTGAATGAACACATGTACTAGTTGTATTTCCAACAAGAGATACCTTGTTAGACACTTCAGATTGGAGACCAACAAATAGACTTTCATTCAACATTTATTGAAACATGCCTATCTACAATGATCCATTGGTTGAATGTTTTCATTGTGGTTTTAATGTCATCATGCTTACCCTCCATGAAGTGACAGTCCTTGCAATGGTTGATAAACCTAGTGAAAATCATATGCTGATTTTTGAAACTTGATTTTGTCCTAAAAGACACAAAATATACCTTTGCCTTCATGATAGCCATGAATCTATATCTAGCATTGATTATGATCCTCACATATGCATATGACTGCTTTTTCCCCCTATCATGACAAGAAATATAATATACTATGACTATTATACTTTTCATAGTGCTAAAAGCTTTCATGACTCACTACTGTATTTGACTACAAATTCTGATGAATGTTTGGTGACATATCGACAAAATATTGTCAACTTATTAATGCAGCACTGATTTAAATTTTGTCGATTTAACGACCAATTTTTATATGTTGAAACCATGACCCATCATTTTCAATCAGCTCCATGGAAAATTTTAGCAGTTTCTATCGTAAAATCAACATAACTTTGTCCATCTGTCGACGCAAAAAATCACAAAATGTTGTAGAACGCCCATTTGAAATTGTCGAAAAAACACCAAACGTTTGTCCATTTTTTGATGAGGTAGAGCAAATCATCATTGTCATTATGATGAAAACTATGTCACGTGTACAACAACCTCCTTGCAAATTTTTGTTGTTTGTTGGGCTATGTTGGTCGAAATTGTGACGAAACCGTACAGTTTTAAAAGAAAAAATTATTCGTTCAAACATCTTCCCTCAAAGAAATGGAACATTAAAAATTATCATCTGACAGTGTATCAAAAGTTTGAAAGGTAACAACCATGTAGCCTTTGATGTCATACACTCTCCATATATGTGTCTCATTAAAGCCTGTCAGTTTCTTTGCATGCATAGATAAAAATCCCAATTCACAAACCTAGAGTTGAATCTCCTTTCTTATAGAGAAAAGGTGAGATAGAAGAAAACAACACCTTGTCACAAGTAGCTGATTGGTAACATATAACATATAACATTCTTTCATTCATCCATTAATAACATATAACATTCATTCATTAACATATTCACATTCATTCATTAACATATAACATTCATTCTTTCTATTTTTACATATTATCAAAAATATGGTTGTCATAATATGATTAAAATCACTTTTTTTTTGTTTCTTTTTGCATCTAAAAAAGAAGTGGAGTATCATTTTCTAAATCATTTGTCCCCCCTTCAATTGTTCTGGCCTCTGCTTGTGATCTTAATGTATGCCTAGTCGTGTACTCATGACATGGAGGTCACTGCAAGGGGCGGTCTGCTGTAATAACAAAGAAATGTTAAATTGATATGTTTTATTATTATTGTTACAAGTATTTCATTAATTAAAAGAACATTAGAGTGGTGCTCTTTACTTGATGGGGCCACATCATGTTCCTGATCTTGTCTTATAGCCTCATTCTCAACATGTTGAACACCCTCTAAATCCTCTGGAGTTGAAACACGAAAGGTTACATTAATTAATACACCAATTGCAATTAAATATGTTTGAAAGAACATTAGAGTGGTCCTCTTTACCTGATGGGGTCACATCATGTTCCTAATCTTGTCTAGCATGATCATGCTCAAAATGTTGATCATGCTCTACATGCTCTAAAGTTGAAACATGAAAGGTTACATTAATTAATACACCAATTGTAATTAAAAATGTATAATTGTATTAATCCATACTGTGTTTTGTATAGCACATGAATACATCCAATACTAGGATGTACACCATGACCTTCATCTGCAGGTTGTGCTCCACCCTCACTAGGCTGCATTCCAATATCATGTGTAGTATTATCATTGCTTTCCTATTTAAAACAAATAGGAACATAATTACTTTATGGTGGAAATTAATATTGAATAGATTGCACAAGTATTCAATTTTAAATAAACTTCATTGCGTTTATATACTTGCGTGTCAGATGCAGTGGAAGCTTGTGTTTTCCCAGTCAAGAGTCTTAGGCATTTAGCCATGACTCCATAGCCTTGCTAGAAGGCAATCTTTAGGTCCTCTTCTATGAGCACTCTATTGAATTCAGAGCCCTACATTTTTGCATAAGATCATGAATTTTGCTTCTATGGTGTGATAAAACCAAAATTGGTTGCAATTTATTATTTGGATGCAATATTTCATTTATTGATACTTACAATTTTATGCGGCTAATTTCATATAACCACCAGAGCCAAGTTTGTGTTGCCTGTTTTTTTCTAGTCTTTCCTTTGTTTCCTTTGATGTGTCGGGAAGCCTATGAAAAGTTTGAAATACGTTAGATTATGTAAAAAGAAAGATTAATCGGTATATAATTACATTGTTGATAGTATCACATACCTTCCTTGGCCTGGTGGTGTCTTTCCTTTTTTCTTTTTATCCTTCTCCTTTCCATCCAACACTAGGTCCTTCCACTCCCTCTCTGGAATCATGGGGGGATGCTCGTACTTTTTTTTTCTTCTCTAAATGTGACGTATATTGGTCCCTCACATACTTTAGATAGGAACCATCTTTCTTAAGGACCTTGTTTCAGTTGAATGTGTTATTACCAAACAACACAACTAAATGGTTAATGAGCTCATCTTTTAAATCTTGATTTTGGGCATTCCACCATGTACGTATGGTGGGCCCGAAGATATCCAATGTAATATCATTTAGATGTTTATAAAAACATCATTTCCTACAAAAAGATCATGGGATCATTAGTCTAAAAGGAGTGATCAATAAGTAAATTTCAATTGGATTATATATAATAATAATTAAAACATTTTAAAGTACCTAGGACCTTCTCTATCTTTATGGGAACAAAATCCTCAGTCACCACAAATGTGACCGAAAATGTTCTTGTACTAGTAATATGGGAAGATCGAGGAAATGCTGCTAAAACATCACCAGTACTAGTGGCCTCTGCATCCCCAGGTACATGTCCTGACGCATGTTCTGGCATGTGTTCGCTGCCAGAGGGTGCACTACCCAATGCCTGCATGCTATGTGTTTCTGACATTTCAGTTGACAATAGAGGCATGGATGATGGGGTCTAAAGATGTGATGTATGCATAGGAAGATCAGGATCGACACTTGTACCAACCCCTACTCCTCGGGGAGCACCTGCAGTACCCTGATCATGGCCAACAACATCATGAGGATGCAAAAAATCTTATAAAAACAACACATATTTTAGTTCATGACATAAACAAGTAGAAAATATAAAACCATGAATGAATTTATGTTATAATTAAAGATCTCTTGACAACTTAATTGTAAGTTCCATTCTCTCTCAGTCAATAATTTAACCCTTTCTCTTATCTCATTTGTTTAAGGCACTATGAATAACAACTAAGGATTTCTTCATTGCATTTTTTTGGGTCTTCCTTATCATATCCAAAGGGTTTGCAGAATATGTGATGTCATCATCGTATAATAGTGACTACACCTCCCTATGGATGCTCTCCTCTACTCTTGGTGCCTTTCCCCAATCATCCAA
This sequence comes from Sequoia sempervirens, assembly GCA_007258455.2. NCBI lineage: Eukaryota > Viridiplantae > Streptophyta > Pinopsida > Cupressales > Cupressaceae > Sequoia > Sequoia sempervirens. The sequence continues at coordinate 27,764 of VDFB02122901.1, forward strand.
ATGTGACAAGAATATTAAAAACATTATCAAAATTAACCCAATAAACTTATGAAAAAAAAAAAATAATAAAACATTTTTCTCATATCTAATTTGTACAATTACAATGAGGTAAACCTATCAGTAGAAGTGCCTGAAGATGCATCGATCTATGCTCTGGGAGCCTTCCCCCTACGATCAATGTCCCACTATGACAAAAATTAAATATAAAAAATTTACCAAAATGAAACCAATAGACTTACGAAAAAAAAACATAATAATAAAATGGTATACTGGAGTCATTAATTGGAGGTTGGGTAAAATGGTATATAGTACGTACCACCCCCATAGTAACTGTGTTTGTATCTATGTGATTCAAATTGTAATCGATTAGCAACTCTTCCCTTGTAGTTATTGATTTTATCACATATACGAATACACGGTTCCCCTCGTGCACCTCGAATATGCAATTGGGTTGCTTATTTTTTGACCTAGGTTGTGTACTGTTTATAAACCCTACAATATGCCCTAATGATTTTGGCCTTCCATCAATGTACATAGCCACTCCTTTATTTTGATCCTTATCTTTTAGTTGTATATAAGTTGCTGATAGTGCATACCTACTTATACTTTGTGTATATCAAACCAGCTACATAAAATCTTTGTAATTGTAACAAGGTCCAACATACTCCATCAATTCAGTAACTTTTTCATAACATACCTTTATGTCATCCATGCAAAATAGGCCCAAACCATGTAATGGCGATGGTGTTATGCAATATATCTTCTCATTGACACAAAAATCAGTGTTTATTGTAGGAAGTTCCTTGGATACCCATTGTTTTCATAGATGTTTGTACCTCAAGGGCACCTTGATGCCACCTATGCTCTCATCATCATAAGAACATGACCCCCCTTCAACAAGAAAAAATTCCATGCTTTTATGGAATTTTCTTCTAATCTTTTGACCTCTAGTTGATCTCCCTCTTTTAGACCAACTACATATCTCGCTTTCCTCTTCTCTTCCTAAATTTCCCTCGCTTGAGGAAAACAGATCTGACAAATACCTATTTGGTGGTACCTGCACTCATAAGTATTTTGGATGAAGTTCTTTCATGGTGATGTGATCCCAAGGTATGGGGTTGGAGGATTAAAAACCAAGGTTGTCACTACTAGTCAAATGCATGTGGAGGTAACAATAGTTGTGAATGTATCAATAAACCTTGTAAGGGTCTGATGATCAGAGATCACTTGGTAAGCATGTGAATGGTTTGTAGGGTCAAAAACCTTGTGTTTTGAAGCCTTGGGTTTTGGGAACATCTAGAGGAGTCATTGTCTTGTTTCTTAGAGGTTGATTGGGTTAGTTGGTGGAAGGTTATTACTTTTTGTACCTGTCTATGAAATATTTTGGACCACCTTCCTCAAAGACAATAGTCCCTTCCCTCTAAGGTAGTACTGGTGTCTAGTTAGTTATTCTATGAAATTTTTTGGACCACCTTTGATGTGAAATAGCACCTTATGTAACCATCCTTTTAGTCTATTTATAAATGGATAGACCCCTTTCCTTTAATGATTAAGTTCCACAGGTTTCTACCCCTATGGTTTTTTGGGTCCCCCAAATAAAATAATAAAAGATGGGACCTACTCAGAAGAACCCCAAAATGTATCAGAGTTTCTTTCTTTCTTAAGAATCTAGTTAAAGAGGCTTGTTAAAGTTGTAAAATTTTAAAAATTTTACAGTTGATTATATTTAGGAGCTTCTGAAATAGTCCTAACAATAAGCACAAAATTCTCTCTTCATAACACTTTTCCCATATTTTGTTATGTGGTCCAGTAGAATCCATTTAGTTCTTAATATTTTACAGTATAATTCATATCGGCAAGAGATGGTGAAGGTCTCCATGATCCATAAAGCATCCTTACTAATGTCTATCTTTTGTAGTCTATCAGCAAGAGTGCAGGAATTTCATACCGAAATATTCCATCTATAAACACATATTGGCAGGATACAATTTATTGTCTCAATGATAGAAGGATCATCTCGGCAAGAGAGCTGTCATCGGAATAAGTCATAACGAATTAATGCATGTCTTACCAAATGGTGCACGAGGAAATATTTTGGTCAAACTAAAAGTCATCGGAGTGAATTCTTACCGAAAGCATCAGGTCTTGCTGACAAAGTACAAAGGGATTCCATCAAAGGACCATCAGGATGAAGTCATGTAGTCCTGCCGACCCCTAAGTAACACCGATAAGGTGCTTCGGGGAGAGTTTCATTGAACAGAGCATGTGATTAAGATTTATTGGAATAACAAGTTCGGAAAGACAATTAGCATCGGTAGGAGTCTTTTCGAGTTTCAAAGTCTTACCGATAGAATTTACTTCATCGGTGAGACTAATTTTAGCGGCGAGAAATATGAGAGTCATGCCAAAGTATGGTTTCAATCATGAAAAGGTGATTGCGTCTCAGCAACCAGAAAAATACCATGGGGTGTATCTCGGTAGGACACAATATAATATATGGAACATCTCCCCAACTCAAAATTGTCATACCAATACATAAGACTAAAGCAATAGCTATCGGTGAGACTCCAAATGTTGATGAGACTGTGGAACATTAGAGCGATGTGTAGTTTTTAATAGTCGGTGAGACCTCGAGGTTTCAGGGAGACTACAGGATGTTTCGGTGAAAGGTTTAATGAATGTTGCAAAAGGATATTGCCCCATATTTGAAAATATCTCACCGATAATACATTTGACGTGACAATGTAAGTTTCAAAAAAGAATTCACTCATGCTTCAGCTGACACATTAATGGCACGACAGAATATAACAAGGAGAATTCAATTGAAAGCATTAGTGTTGAATTGATAGCAAAAGAGTCAGCAAGGCGAACAAAGAACCAGGGTATCCTTCCAGTCTGAAGATCTCGAGCAGAATACAGTAAGTGATTGCACCTTAGCTCCTCTAATTTTAAATTCTGTAACTTTAAATAATGGAGTCCCCTAGCTCAGGAAAATTAAAAAGTAGAAAACATGGTGAAAGTAGTCAACCTAAGGGAAAGAAACAAAAAATTGAAATAGAACATGAGGGCACAAAATGAAGACTAAATCAAGACCTCATTGACCAGTTACCTAGATCTGGACCTAAAGCCAGATGATCTGCTCAGCTTATGGTAGAAATAGATAAATTGGATGATAAATGTAAATTCATAGGGGATGTTTGGACTCCAATAAGGGGATATGAATTGTTCAATTTTCATTATCATCGGAGGAATCATTTTGAACCAGTATGCAATCCATGGAAGCTCAATTTGGGAAAACTGGTGTGACCTAATGTATTTGTAAATGTAGAATTGGTAAAATTGCTAGCTGATCATTATGACTTGAAACACCAAGCTATATATTTATCAAAAGATGCAATAGGGGAGGTATTTAATATGGAAGGTGTTTATGATGAAAAGATCATTTGTGAAGAATTAGAAAAAGAGTTCTGGAGAATGGACACAATTTATAAGGGTTGGAGGTTGCCGGTTTACAAGATTAGACAAGGGGGAAAACCAGTCCCTCTCTAGGATAGTGATGGACCTCCTTTCATGTTGATTTATTTGAACCTTATATGAAATATACTTATTTCTCAGTAGGCCAAGTATTGGGAATGGATGTCTTAGAGTATATGTCAATTGTGCCAATGCTAATTTCAGCAAATATCCAATACCACAACTCTAGGCCCTTTGACTACGCCTCATACATTTTTAAGGAGCTTGATTCTGGATTAAGGGCAAGAAAAGGAGGAGCTTCTATTTTTCATCTGAGGAGTTATTCATTGTTGATGCATATGGTGCTATATTTTGGACAAGAGTTGGGACTGTGGCCCAAGGAGATGAGAATTTCTCAAACTGATAAGGAAGGTGCAACATTACCTGTTCAATTATGGACTGTTGTATGGGATAGTAGATTTTCCAACTCTAGTTTTGTTCATTTTGAAGAATACTTTGTGAAGAAATTGTACAAATTGTACAATCATCCATATAATTACTCTTTATCTAAAGAGATAAAGAGATTTCTTCAGCCAAAGGATTTCAATGGGCCAATTAATCATAATTGGGGAGATTGGTATTGCTTGGAGGGAGCTACTTTGATTAGAGTTTATGGGTTTGAAGATGCCCCATTCATTTTTCCAAAAACAGTCCCTAACAGAATTGCATATTTGGAAATTGTTAGACAGATAGATTATTCCAGTGTTATGAATCTTAGTTCCTTTGGAAAGCAAGCTTTCATGCCTAGTACATTATGCTTTGTTGATTTGACTGTGTTGGCCAAGGAAGGATATAATTTGATCCTTGATAAACTGCTATAGTATAATATGAAGAGAGGACCACCCAAAAAGAATTAGACCCAGAAGGGCATATTAATTCTACTAAAATAAAGATAAACTTTGGAGGGTATCAACATGTGCCCTATCACTTTGATGATATGATCCATAATTTGGATGAGGAAGAAGTAGAGATGGTGGTTGAAAGGTATAATCAGAGGTTACAGGATGTAGAGTTTTTGTCTTCTAGGGTGGAGGCATCCAAGGATAATAGGCCACAAAGTCAACCAAGTAAAGTGTCCAGATTAAGAACTCAACATTATATTTTCCCAACCTGAGAGTTGAGTATTGAAGAGAAGGAGGAAGCAGATGCAAGGCATATACAATATAGATCATTTGTATCAGATGATGAATTTGTTAATTCCCCATAATTTAAAGAATTTTTGTATAAACAGAAGGGAAAAGAAATAAGGGAAAAGGTTGATAATATTACTGCAGGTAATGAAGAGCAATTGTTGAATGATTTGTGGAGGTGCGTAGATGAGGAGATGACAGGTATGACCCTTGAAAAGGGGAGAAAAATGTTGGAAAATGCTGGTGTCATAATCTTTCTTGGGCTAGATCTCAATTCTGTACTAGTCTTTGATAGTTTCTTAAAGGACAATAATGCTACACATAAGCTAGACCAAGAAAAGGTAACAGAAGTGTATGCAGGATCTAAATACAATACAAATGAAGGATCATTAATGATTTGGGCCTTATATCCACCCCATGGGAAATTAGTAGTTATTGACACTAAAAAGGCATTCGGGCATGTCATGAATTTAAAGGTTGGAGAAGCTGATATTGTGGCTACCGCAGAAATTGGAATTAATCTTGCAAAACTAAACAAAGCCCAAATTCAGATGTTGATTAAGGAGAGAGAGATGTACAAAACAAATAACGAAAGGATGTTGAGAGAGAATGATTGCCTAAAAGATTTGTTAGGCGTTACTATGAAGTCACCCAAGATGATTACTTAGGGTGAAAGCTCTCAGTCAAGAGATCATTGGGAAGGATCAAGTGCTTACTCCCAAGTTTTGAAAACATGATGCAATTGTAGCAATAATCAAGAAAAGGCAAGCCAGTTTAACATCTTGGTTGAATAAACTCTGGGGAAAATATTCACATACCCTTGCTACATTAAAAGAACATAATAGGATGGATGGAAGGATTAAGGAGAAGTTTCAAGAAACAAACCAGAGAAATGTTTCAAATAGTGCAACAATTGAAGCTGTAAATCATATTATCAATAAACATTGAAACTTCTACAAAGAATTACAAGGGGATGAATAGGGATTGATAAATTCTGCCAAGAAAACATTGATTACATTCTCTGATGATAGAGGGGAACTAAAATAAATGACCAAATGGAAAGGTGAGAGTGATTCAATACTAAATGAAATCCTGAAGATAGCTACTGCAGAGGATACAATGTTGGAGGAGGTGAGCGAGAAAAATGAGAAGATGATAAAGATGGAGATCACAATCCAGAATGTAGTTGGAGATGAGGATACATATGAATGTCAGGATTATTTGGATCACCTTTCTAAAAGTCATTTGTGGCTTAAGAGAGCTTTATTATCTTCTAATCTGTTGTTGTTTAAACATATGTTATTTCTAAAAGGATGTGTCCTTTCAAGTTTTGATGTATAAATATTTGTTTTGGTAACAAAATAGAGATATATATAGAATATAGAAGATTAGATAGAATAGGAAAAGGATACAGTATAATACAATGTTTCACAAATATGAGACTATGATGCATGTTTGAAATTATGGAGATATCAATGAGAATCATTTAATGTGCTGACGTATTTCTGGTATCAATTGTTTGTTGTGTTCATTGAAAGTATTACTGTAGTTGTCTCCAAGGTTAATGTTTTCTAGTTATCTAAATTGATATAACAAGTTTATGATCAATTTATCAGTGCACATTTGTTGTATATGTGTGGTTAATTAACTGGTTCTTTCAAGGAGAGATTAAATCCTTTTAATTGATCATAGTAATTAGGGAAGTTTATTTGGATCATTAAGAAGAACTTGGTAGTCGTAGTCTTGCATGTTTATACAAGTTATAAACTAAAATATATGCCAAACAATTTGAATGTTTTCTAGAAAGAAGTTACTCATTTAGATTTCATTTGACTCTGCATACCCAATAAAGCACTAGTCTCTGCATTTTCATCATTTAGTTCCATTCATTTTTTACATCTGTTAACTGAACATATTAGGTTTTAGTTTTAATATTACAAATCAAGTTTTATCTTTCCACTCCCATCTGCCATAATGGGAAAAACACTTCAAAAGAAATAAGCACAAGTCAAGTCTACCTCACTCATATAGGTACACCCACCTAGGTCTAGCAGCACCTGAAGAGTAGAGGTCTAAACCATTTAACCTTGTCTGTTATCCTAAAACGTATCAAGAGATTGGTAACCTCTTGAGGTATTTAGCCTACATTTTTGAGAGCTAAAAAATTGGAGACTCTGTTGGGGAATTAACTCAGAATCAGGGCCTTAATCATAGAGTCAGAAACCTTGTACAGACTCCATTGGGAATAAGAAATATCAAACACTTTTTCACTTTTAAGAAAGTGAGTGGCGACTCTAACAAAAACATTGCAACATGAATGGAAGAAGATCCCAATATAAAGGGGGTCCTCATGGTAACAATAAGTGGCACACAAAGATGATAAGATTGATAAGGGTAAGGGGATAAATGAGGACATGTGCATAACTAACAAAGACAAAGCACCAAGATCACATTGTGAAACATATGATCGTTATGATACATGGAGAGGTAATTCAAGTGTAGAACCTTGTACCCCTAAAGAACAAAGAAACCCTTTTTATAATCCTCAGGAACAAGTAGAGTTCGATGCTAAATTTGAAGCTAAATGACTCAAATGTCAATTGGAATATGATCAAAGAATGGAGGGTAACCAAAATGAGTTTATTGATCATGAAAATCCTCAAGAAAATTATGAATCTTTAACTCATGAAGAAGTAAAAGCACAGTTTGAGTCTCATAAACTAGATCTAGAAAGATTAAAAGTTGAACAGGAAAAAGTCCAAATGATACAAACAATTAGAGACATATAATTGCAGAAAGCCCAAATTACTGTTCCGACAGTTGGTTTTTCAAAATATATACCACCACATAAGCAGGGAAATAATAATGCTAGGCCTTCTAATCCATCAAAAGCTCCTCACAATTAGATAGGAAATCAATACATATAGCCAAACCATCCACCGCATATTCCCTCACAATATACAAACACCCAACCACCTCATGGCCAGCATTATGTGCCACATCATCATATACAATACAATAATCTGATGTACCAATATCAGTACCCACCTAACCCTCGCCCTCATCAATATACAACAATGATTAGACAATTTGACTTGGCAGGGTTTCAATTATACCCTTACCCTATGGATGGCAGTTGGAGAAGTCTTGTTCCAAATTTTACAGGGAGTAGTGCAATTACTATTGAAGAGCATTTAAGGAGCTTTGATGCTTTCATCCAAGATTTGGATGTGCCATATGAGGATTTACACATGAGGCTATTCATGATGTCGCTCACTGAAGAAGCTAGGGATTGGTTCAACAGCTTACCAACAGCTTCTATAAATTTTGTCCAAGAATTTCAGGATCGATTCCTCAAGCAATATGGGAATCTAAGTGCACGAGATGTTGCTCTTCATGAATTAATGCACATTCAAAAAAATTAGAATGACTCAATTTATGATTTCAACTGGAGATTCAATAAATTGCAAAATAAGATACCTCTTGGATCAAAGTTTCCAGACTCTGTAGCATTGAGTGTTTACTTGAATGTGTTCAATCCTAAAACAGGGTATGAACTGAGAAATAGGTTCCCAAGAGATTTAGCTGAAGCCCAAAAGATAACATTAACAATTGAAAATAATAGGAAGGCTGCTGGGATAATCAGTAAAAGAGACAACCCTAGGGTTCCTCAACAAACCAATAATTATCAATACAAACAGGATAACACATACAAAAATGAGAGGCCTAGGTTACACGACATGCCCTATTATACAAATTGGAAGGATGGAAAACCTATAATACATAGGCCTAGAAACAAAGAAACTCCTGATCCATTAAGGAAGAATGGAACATATATGGTTAATAACAATTATTTCTATGAAATTTGTGATAAGCCACATTCCCCAGATTATTGTGTTGTAGCCCAAAGAATGCAAGAGGAAGGAATGTTAATAGGAAACAATGGAGAAGATCACATAGTGTATTTGACTTCAAATACTTTTCACCGTGTTGAGGAGAAGTACTCATCTTCAGAGGATGAAGGTTATGAGTATGATGTTTCAAATCAAAGGTACAATTTCCACATGGCTAAACAATAGGTTCTTTCTGACTCTAAAGAAGATTATACAAAACCACATTCTATTGATATGCCTACTTAGTGCAATATGAGGAAACTCACTGAAGAGGAGATAGAGAGATTAACCATTGCTGCAGTTGAAGAAGCAAAGAGAAAATACTGGTTAAGAAATAGGACAGTAAATGAAAAGGAAGGTGTCCCCAGGGGAATATTTATGAAAGATCAAAAGGTGACACAAGGAATTTCGAATAAAATAGAAAATAAACAACATGATAAAAATGAACAGAAGCTTTTCCAAAAGGGGGAAGTTAAGGAGTTACACAAAGAAATGCAAAAGAATGATCAATCAAGTAAAAAAGAAAAGGAAGAGAACAAAGGAGAAACATCAGGACAAAAGAAAATGATTAAAATGAAGGGTTCTTCTTTTGACTTCACTCAGGCTTTATCCCAGGTAAAAATGTCTGCTCCACTACTTGAGATGATGAAAATTAAGGAATATAGAGATAGTGTTGTTCAATTAATAACAAATGGAAATGAAAAACATATAAATTTCGAAAGTAAGATGGCCACTAAAAATAAGCAAGAGAAGGTAAATATCCCAGAAGTTTACCTTAATAATGCATTGTTAAATCCCCCACAAGTCGATACTTTTTTCACTACATTACTCATAAATAACAAATTGTTGAGGAATTGCATGATAGACTCTGGCGCTACCATAAATATTATGCCAGTAGGAGTTATGAAACAACTTGGTATGTGGGTGGATACTAATGGAGGGAAGTGCTATGGAATGGATAACAAACTTGTTCCTGTGGTGGGTATAATGAAAGATGTTGAAGTCAAACTAGTTGCTTATCCTCATGTGGCCTATAATATTGATATAATAGTAATTGAAACCCCTCCTCAGTTTTGGATGCTTCTATCAAGACAATGGATGACCGCGGTTGGGGGAAATGTCTAGTTTGACTTATCTTATGCAACAATTCCAGTGAATGGTCAGGAAGTTAAGTTATACAGGGAGCCAAGGATGAACCAAGTTGTTGAATTTGTACCACAAGATCAAATCAATTATTTTTGTGATGTGGATCTTGGGAATTTTAAGATAGAGCTAGCCCATCCAAAATTAATCAATAGTGATCCAATTGAAAAGCACGTTGCACAAAATTGCAATGGTGTGTGGAAAATGTACTTTGATGGAGCCTATAGCCAAGAAGGTAATGGGGTAGGAATAGTATTTGTTTCACCTAAAGCTATTACATTTAAGTATTCATTTATGTTAACATTTGCATGTACAAACAATGTGGCAGAATATGAATCTTTATTAATAGGTTTGAATATAGCTGTGAAACATAAAATCAAGCTGTTGGCTCTTCTAGGGGATTCTGAGTTAGTTGTTTCACAAGTTAAGTCAAAATATGTAGCAAAAAATAAAAGACTGAAACAATACAGGAATGTTGTATGGGACATAATTGAGTTGTTTGATGCCTTCTCAATTGAGTGGATTGATAGGTCAAAGAACATAATGGCAGACTTTTTAGCAAATGTGGCACTGAAAAGAGATGATATTACGTTGGTTGGAATATCACAAATTGAGTTCAAAACAAGACCTGTTGTGCCTGATAACATATATAGTTGGCAGGTTTTTAATGATGATATTGACCTTTTGAAATTTCTTCACTGTATAGATCAATAGGAAGCCCAAGAAATTGATTCCAATGCCTTTCTTGAGGAAGTAGATGGGAAGCAGACAGTATTTGGGAAGGAAATCTTACAGCTTAAAACAAATAAGCTTCCTAAAGGGCTAGTGGCATTGGAGAGGGTGTATGATGGAAGTGATTTGTCCCTCATGAAGTAAACACTAGTTAAGAGGGAGGATATTGAAGAGATTAACTTGGAGACTGAGATGGCACCAAGAAAGGTGTACATAGGGAAGAAAATAAGCCTGACAATTAGAAGAATGATGATAGCATTACTGAGAAAATATAAACATGTGTTTGATTGGTCTTATGAAGATCTAAAAGAAGATAGGGAAGATTTGTTTTAGCATGAAATACCATTGAAGCCAGATGCAAAGCCATTTAGATAGAAGCAAAGATCCATTAATCCAACATTGGAACCAAAAATGCAGGAAGAATTGGAAAAGCTCAGAGACGGTGGCATCATCAAACCAATCAGGCACTCAACCTGGGTCTCAAACCTAGTTCCTGTGAGGAAGAAAAATAGAGATATCAGATTATGTGTAGATTTCAGAAATCTAAATATGGCATCTCTCAAGGATAATTATCCTCTACCCAATATGGAGTCTATATTACATAAGGTGACAGGGTGCGAGCTGTTATCTATGATGGATGGGTTTTCAGGTTATAACCAAGTTAAAGTTAAAGAATCTGAGCAGTATAAAACAAGTTTTACAACCCCATGGGGGACATATGTTTATCTAAGAATTCCATTTGGTCTCATGAACATAGGAGCAACCTTCCAAAGAGCTATGGACATAGCATTTGCAGACCTAATTAATGCTATCATGGTGGTGTATTAGGATGACCTTACTGCTTACTCAAAGAGGGCTGAAGATCATGTAGAACATCTAGAAAAGGTATTTATTAAAGCTTTAGAATATGGGATTAGTTTGAACCCTAAAAAATGTCATTTTGTAGTCACAAAGGGTAAGCTCTTAGGACATATTGTGTCAAAGGAGGGGGTTAGAATAGATCCTAAGAGGGTTGAAGCTATAGATAAAATTTCAATTCCTAAGACCATCAAAGCCATCCTATCATTCTTTGGACAGATCAATTTTGTTAGGAGATTTGTTTCTAATTTTGCTGAAATCATTAAGCCCATATCAAAAATGTTAAGAAAAGGATAAAAAATAGATTGGACTGCAGAAGCATTAGATGCTTTTATGTCAATTAAAAAGGCCATCAAGGAAGCCCCTATCCTTAAGTCTCCATATTTTTCAAAACCCTTTCAAATATTTTCATTTGCTTCATTACATACTATAGTTGTTCTCATGTTACAAAAAAATGATGAGGGTCATGAACAGCCTATGTCTTTTTTCAGTAAGTCATTACAGGGGTCAAAATTGAAATATGATATAATGGAAAAACAAGCCTTTGCATTGGTAAAAGATATCAAGGCTTTCAGCCCATATCTTGTTGGAGCTAAGGTGATTGCCTATGTCCCTCATGCAACTATTAAGAATATTCTAACATAGTTTGAGGTAACAGGGAAAAGATGTAGATGGATTAATAAAATTCAAGAGTTTGATATGGAAATACAAATTACTAAACTAGTAAGAGGTCAAGGTTTGGCTAGGTTAATGGCAGAAGCAAATATTGAAGAAAATCAAATTTGCAATATAGAAGAGGAAGAGAATTCAATTGTAAGCATTGAGCATACTCCTTGGTATGCAGACATCATGCATTACCTTAAACACATGAAGTGTCCAGAAGGATTGAGTGACAACTAGAAAAAGAACTTTGAAGTTGCAAAAATCTAAGTATGTGTTCATGGATGGAGAGTTTTTTTGGAAGAACATGGACGTGATATTGTTGTTATGTCTGGATGAGTCACAAGCTAAGCATGTCTTAAGTGAAATGCATGAAGGGGTTTGTGGAGGGCATTACTCTACAAAGACAACTGCACATAAAATTCTCAGGGCAGGTTATTACTGGCCAAAATTTTTTTAATGATTCCTTTTCATATGTAAGAAGATGTGAAGCTTGCTAGAAATTCTCTAGGAAAATGAAGTATCAGGGAGCTTTACCACTTAGGACTTTGCAGGCTAAAGCCCCTTTTCATCAGTGGGGAATTGATTTCATTGAGGAGATACAAGAGAAATCAAGTGGAGGACATAAGTGGATATTGGTGGCTACTAATTATTTTACCAAATGGGTAGAAGAAGTCCCAACTAAGCAAGCTACAAGTAAAGTTGTGACAAATTTCCTAATGGATAACATTATTACTAAATTTGGTACACCACTAAGATTGATTACTGATAACGAGATGTGTTTCAGATCTAATGAATTCAAAAACTTTTGCAGCACCTATGGCATGACCATTTCTTATGCAGCTCCTTACCATCCGCAAGCTAATGGTTAAGCAGAGTCCAACAATAAAAGTCTTCTTAAGATTATAAGGAGAATGCTAGGTTAGAAAAAAAAAGCTTGGGATTCAAAATTAAGACTAGCTATTTGGGCTGATAGGATCACTATAAAAAAGGCAATTGGAAAATCCCCATTTGAATTGGTGTATGGAACACAAGCCAGGATGCCTTTACAGAATTTGTTACTAGTTTACAACTTTATCCTTCAAGAAGATTTGGATATTCCAGAACCTATGGAGGAGAGAATGGAGCAACTGGCTGAACTCGATGAGATAAGGAGAGTAGATCAAAACTAGAACATGAAGTTGTAGGTATAGATGAAGTATCTATTTGATAAAAAAGCAAAAGATAGGAAATTTGAAGAGAATGATCTAGTGCTAATGTGGAATGCAAGGTGTTAGGAGAATGGCAAGCAAGGGAAATTTGAAGCCGTGTGGCTAGGACCTTTTGTGGTTGTTGGAAAGAAAGGTGAAGATTCATATTATTTACAAAACATGACTGGTGAAGATCAGGAGTTTCTTGTGCATGGGAAATTTTTGAAACATTTTTTCTCTTGAGCAATACAGAGGATTAAGGGTTGTCAGTGCATGGACAATTCTTGACAATCCTCTCAAAATTCAATTTTCCATGCATAGTAGCCTAGGAAATAAAAGGAACAAGAAATGCCAGTACATGGACAATCTTGGTTTTCCTTTTTTTAAGAATAAATCTTTCCATGTATAGTAGTGTAGGTTCATATTCATTTCCATTTCCATTCATTCCATCTTGCTCACATAATCCATCACCTTGAGTTTGGTCTGCTCACCTAGAAGATCTGGATCCTTGCAATGATCTCACAATCATTCATCCCCAGACGAAACCACTGTTAGAGCTATACAATTTTGAAAATTTTATGGTTGATTATATTCAGGAGCTTCTGAAATAGTCCTCACCATAAGCACAAAATTCTCTCTTCATAACATTTTGCCCATATTTTGTCATGTGGTCCAGTAGAATCCATCTAGTTCTTAATATTTTACAATATAATTCATATCAGCGAGAGATGGTGAGGGTCTCCCTGATCCATAAAGCATCCTTACTAATTTCTATCTTTTGTAGTCTATCAAAAAGAGTGCAGGAATGTCATACCAAAATATTCCATCTATAAACACATATTGGCAGAATACAATTTATTGTCTCGGTGACAGAAGGATCATCTCGGCAAGAGACCTATCATCGGAATAAGTCATCACAAATTAATGCATGTCTTACTGACCGGTGCACGAGGAAATATTTTGGCCAAACAAAAAGTCATCGGAGTGAAGTCTTACAAAAAGCATCAGGTCTTGTCGACAAAGCGCATAGGGATTCTATCAAAAGACTATTGGGATGAAGTCATGTAGTCCTGCCGACCCATAAGTCACACCAATGAGGTGCTTCAGGGAGAGTTTCACTGAACAGAGCATGTGATTAAGATTTATTGGAATAACAAGTTCGGCAAGACAATTAGCATCGGTAGGAGTCTTTTCGAGTTTCAAAGTCTTACTGATAGAATTTACTTCATTGGTGAGACTAATTTTATCGGCGAGAAATATGAGTCATGTCAAAGTATGGTTTCAATGGTGAAAAGGTGATTGTGTCTTAGCGACCACAAAAATACCATGGGGTGTATCTTGATAGGACACAATATAATCTATGGAACATCTCCCCGACTCAAAATTGTCACAATGATACATAAGACTAAAGCAATAGCTATTGGTGACACTCCAAATGTCGATGAGACTACGGGACATTAGAACGATGTACAATTTTTAATAGTCGGTGAGACCTCAAGGTTTCAGGGAGACTACAGGATGTTTTGGTGAAAGGTTTAATGAATGTTGCAAAAGGATATTGCCCTGAATTTGAAAATATCTCACTGATAATACATTTGACGTGACAATGTGAGTTTCAAAAAAGACTTCACTCATGCTTCAATTGACACATTAATGGCATGACAGAATATAACAAGGAGAATTCAATTGAAAGCATTAGTGTTGAATTGATAGCAGAAGAGTCAACAAGGTGAACAAAGAACCAGGGTATCCTTCTAGTCTGAAGATCTCAAGTAGAATATAGTAAGTGATTGCACCTTAGCTCCTCTAATTTTAACTTTTGTAACTTTGAAGAATGGAGTCCCATGGCTCAGGAAAATTAAAAAGTAGAAAACATGGTGAAAGAAGTCAACCTAAGGGAAAGAAACAAAAAATTGAAATAGAACATGAGGGCACAAAATGAAGACTAAATCAAGACCTCATTGACCAGTTACCTGGCTTTGGACCTAAAGCCAAACGATATGCTCACTTAGGGTAGAAATAGATAAATTGGATGATAAATGTAAATTCATAGGGGATGTTTGGACTCCAATAAGGGGATATGAATTGTTTAATTTTTATTATCATCGGAGGAATCATTTTGAACCAGTATGCAATCCATGGAAGCTCAATTTGGGAAAACTGGTGTGCCCTAATGTATTTGTAAATGCAAAATTGGTAAAATTGTTAGCTGATCATTATGACCTAAAACACCAAGCTATATGTGACCCATCTAGAAAACCACAAATATATTTATCAAAAGATGCAATAGGGGAGGTATTTAATTTGGAAGGTGTTTCTGATGAAAAGATCATTTGTGAAGAATTGGAAAAAGAGTTATGGAGAATGGACATGATTTATAAGGGTTGGAGGTTGTCGGTTCATAGGATTAGACAAGGGGGAAAACCAGTCCCTCTACAGGATAGTGATGGACCTCCTTTTCATGTTGACTTATTTGAACCTTATATGAAATATACTTATTTCTTAGTAGGCCAGGTATTGGGAATGGATGTCTCAGAGTATATGTCAATTGTGCCAATGCTAATTTCAACAGATATCCAATACCACAACTCGAGGCCCTTTGACTACGCCTCATACATTTTTAAGGAGCTTGATTATGGATTAAGGGCAATAAAAGGAGGAGCTTCTATTTTTCATCTCAGGAATTATTCATTGTTGATGCATATGGTGCTATATTTTGGACAAGAGTTGGGACTGTGGCCCAAGGAGATGAGAATTTCTCAAACTGATAAGGAAGGTGCAGCATTACCTATTCAATTATGGACTGTTGTTTGGGAGAGTAGATTTTCCAACTCTAGTTTTGTTCATTTTGAAGAATACTTTGTGAAGACATTGTACAAATTGTACAATCATCCATATAATTACTCTTTATCTAAAGAGATAAAGAGATTTCTTCGGCCAAAGGATTTCAATAGGCCAATTAATCATAATTGGGGAGATTGGTATTTCTTGGAGGGAGCTACTGTGATTAGAGTTTATGGGTTTGAAGATGCCCATTCATTTTGCCAAAAATAGTCCCTAACAAAATTGCATATTTGGAAATTGTCAGACATATGGATTATTCCAGTGTTATGAATTTTAGTTCCTTTGGAAAGCAGGCTTTCATGCCTAGTACATTATGCTTTGGTTATTTCACTGTGTTGGCCAAGGAAGGATATAATTTGATCCTTGATAAACTGCTGTAGTACAATATGAAGAGAGGACCACCCAAAAAGAACTTCGACCCAGAAGGGTATATTAATTCTGCTAAAATAAAGATAAACTTTGGAGGGTATCAACATGTGCCCTATCACTTTTATGATATGATCCAGAATTTGGATGAGGAAGAAGCAGAGATGGTGTTTGAAAGGTATAATCAAAGGTTGTAGGATGCAGAATTGTTGTCTTCTGGGGAGGAGGCATCCAAGGATAATATGCCACAAAGTCAACCAAGTAAAGTGTCTAGATTAAGAACTCAACATTATATTTTCCCAACCTGAGAGTTGAGTATTGAAGAGAACGAGGAAGCAGATGCAAGGTATATAGGATACAGATCATTTGTATCAGATGATGAATTTGTTAATTCCCCATAATTTAAAGCATTTTTGTATAAACAGAAGGGAAAAGAAATAAGGGAAAAGGTTGATAATATTACTGCAGGTAATGAAGAGCAAATTCTGAATGATTTGAGGAGGTGTGTAGATGAGGAGATGACAGGTATGACCCCTGAAAAGGGGAGAAAAATGTTGGAAAATGCTAGTGTCATGATCTTTCCCAGGCTAGATCTCAATTCTACACTACTTTTTGATAGTTTCTTAAAGGACAGTAATGCTACACACAAGCTAGACCAAGAAAAGGTTACTGAAGTGTATGCAAGATCTAAATACAATACAAATGAAGGATCATTAATGATTTGGGCCTTATATCCACTCCATAGGAAATCAGTAGTTATTAACACTGAAAAGGAATTCGGGCATGTCATGAATTTAAAGGTTGGAGAAGTTGATCCTGTGGCTACCGCAAAAATTGGAATTAATGTTGCAAAACTAAACAAAGCCCAAATTCAGATGTTGATTAAGGAGAGAGAGATGTACAAAAAAAATAACGAAAGGATGTACTATGAAGTCAACCAAGATGCTTACTCAAGGTGAAAGCTCTCAGTCAAGAGATCATTGGGAAGGATCAAGTGCTTACTCCCAAGGAAAACATGATGCAATTGTAGCAATAATCAAGAAAAGGCAAGCCAATTTAATATCTTGGTTGAATAAACTCTGGGGAAAATATTCACATACCCTTGCTGCATGAAAAGAACATAATAGGATGGATGGAAGGATTATGGAGAAGTTTCAAGAAACAAACCAAATAAATGTTTCAAATAGTGCAGCAATTGAAGCTGTAAATCATATTATGAATAAACATTGAAACTTCTACGAAGAATTGCAAGGGGATGAACAGGGATTGATAAATGCTGCCAAGAAAACATTGATTACATTCTCTGATGATAGAGGGGAACTAAAAGAAATGACCAGATGGAAAGGTGAGAGTGAGTCAATACTAAATGAAATCCTAAATATAGCTACTGCAGAGGATACAACATTGGAGGAGGTGAGCAAGCAAAATGAGAAGATTATAAAGATGGAGATCACAACCCGGAATGTAGTTGGAGATGTGGATATGTACGAATGCTGAGATTATTTGGACCACCTTTCTAAAACTCATTTGTGGCTTAACAGAGCTTGATTATCTTCTAATCTATTGTTGTTTAAACATATGTTATTTCTGAAAGGATGTGTCCTTTCGAGTTTTGATGTATAAATATCTGTTTCGATAACAAAATAGAGATATATATAGAATATAGAAGATCAGATAGAATAGGAAAAGGATACAATAGAATACAATGTTTCACAAATATGAGACTATGATGCATGTTTGAAATTATGGAGATATCATTGAGAATCATTTAATGTGCTAGCATATTTTTGGTATCAATTGTTTGTTGTGGTCATTGGAAGTATTACTGTAGTTGTCTCCAAGGTTAATGTTTTCTGGTTATCT
Source organism: Sequoia sempervirens (assembly GCA_007258455.2). Classification (NCBI taxonomy): domain Eukaryota; kingdom Viridiplantae; phylum Streptophyta; class Pinopsida; order Cupressales; family Cupressaceae; genus Sequoia; species Sequoia sempervirens. The sequence goes on from VDFB02122901.1 coordinate 45,956, forward strand.
AAATTGATATAACAAGTTTATGATCAATTTATCAGTGCACATTTGTTGTATCTGTGTGGTTAATTAACTGGTTCTTTCAAGGAGAGATTAAATCCTTTTAATTGATCATAGTAATCAGGGAAGTTTATTTGGATCATTAAGAAGAACTTGGTAGTCGTAGTCTTACATGTTTATACAAGTTATAAACTAAAATATATGCCAAAATTTTTGAATGTTTTCCAGAAAGAAGTTACTCATTTAGATTTCATTTGACTCCGCATACCCAATAAGGCACTAGTCTCTGCATTTTCATCATTTGGTTCCATTCATTTTTTACATTTGTTAACTGAACATATTAGGTTTTAGTTTTAATATTACAAATCAAGTTTTATCTATCCACTCCCATCTGCCATTGTGGGAAAAACACTTCAAAAGAAATAAGCACAAGTCAAGTCTGCCTCACTCATATAGGTACATCCACGTAGGTCTAGCAACACCTGAAGAGTAGAAGGTCTAAATCATTTAACCTTGTCTGTTACCCTAAAACATATCAAGAGATTGGCAACCTCTTGAGGTATTTAGCCTGTGTTTTTGAGAGCTAACAAGGCTAATTGGGTCCCTCCCTATCCAACATTCCTTCACCATTTTCCAGACACCCACAACATGTTTAAAGCATTTATTCTCTTTTGGAACTTGAAAAAAGAAACTCCACTTTCATTACTTTTCTCTTTCGGGCTTTTCCTAGTGCTGGCATCTGTACTATTCTTTTGGAGGTTTGGTTGAGTCAGTGAAATATTCAGAAGTTTTTAATGGCTCCTTGTCTTTTTTTCATCTCTTGTACTTCTATACATTCCCTTATAGACAGGAACAAAGCATTTTTCATTGCACTCATGGACCATGTATTGTTTTTAGTCCCTTTGATCATTTGTGGACCTCAATATGTAAATTTATTTCATCAAAGTTTAGAAATTTGAACCCTAGTGAACTTCATGTGTTGTTATGTGATGGGAATTCCTTGCAATCTTATAGTAGAAAAATATGCTAAGAAAAATACAAAAACTGTAGTTCACAGGCCAAAAATGGCCACCCAACTAATTGAACATCTCAAAGGTTGGCTATTCAAACTAACCAGACACTAGTACTAGGTAGTACTTGGGTTTTTCAATGGGACATTGGCTTGAATTGACCAAAATATAGCATGCAACACCTTGATGGGAACAAAAAGAGTCTAAATCACTGTACTTGCAGCAAGATTTCTAAATGTGGGGGAATATCACTTACAATCATTGTCCCTTGGTCGATTTTCCCTTTTTGAGTTCCCTCACCTCTTGCTTTGGCTTTCCTCTTGCCAAATGGTTCATAGTCTTCCTCCTTGACTCAATGGCCTTGCAATGCTTATCCAGTGAAGTCTCACAACTCTCCACTTAGGGGCTAGATGCACTGGTTCTCAATCCAACTCTCTAGTTAGGGTCTCGTTGCAGTATGCTATGTCATGCTCCTGCGCGTGCGGGGCCAAAATTCAAAATATATAGTTTATATATATGCTATGTCAACATATAGTTTATTTATTTTCTACAAAATATAATTTTTTTATGGTGGCTTGTTGAGCTTATATAGTTGGTTTTCTCTTTCTTTATAATTTTTGATGATTTATTTCCTACGACATGATTGAATATTATCTACAGTCCCAGTGATTGTTAAAAAGGCTTATGATATGTGATGTTTAATCATGATGGATGTCTAAGAATCAGTGATTGAAATACTACTTGACTAAAGATTGAGCTATCTAATATTTTTCCATTTAAACATCATGGAAGAAATGCTTGCAATCAATGTCTTACTAATGTAGCCTACAAGGTTTCTTTTCCTAGTTTTTTTTGTCCTATTCTTGTTATGACTTATTTTTTTACATTGGTCTATTACAGTAATGTGGAGCATATCTAGTGAATTGATTCTTTCAATCTCTTTGATTCTTATCCTTGTGCATAACGAGTTTTCTTTTATCCTATGATTCATTGATTGTTGGTTTAAAACACTCATTACAACTAACATGGATATGAATTATGATGTGGGTGTGAGAAGGGATTGTTGAATATGAAGGAATGGTTTAGGAAAGTACTCCTTAATCCAAATGAGTCATTTTCTTGTCATGGAATGTGTTAAGAGACTTTAAAATTAATATATTCAATCTAGTTAATATTGACACATCTAAAGCATGCCAAAGGCACTTCAGAGATATGCTATGACATAAAGAAGATTGTTAAGGTGATGTCAAGTCTTGATCCATTAGGGTAGGAAAACATAGATGCATTGGTACAAAAGGTTCCATTCAACTTGGAGGAAATGGATAATTACCTAAGGGGCTAATGTGAGATTGGACCAAGTTTATATTATGATACAAATAGCTTGGGAAAAGGGATGATGAAATGGTTAAGTATGGGAAATTGTAGAGATAAATATAACACCAAGGGAAGAACACTAGAACTAATTTTAGCACTATGGATTAATCCAAGACTCAAAATTCCACTAAGAGGCATCCCTTACCTCTTAAATTAATTCCATAGGTGGGTTTATCCTCCAATATAGTTCCATTAGTTAGCTTATCATGTGAACTTCCACTATAAGTAGGATTACCATACACTCTCATAACATGCATGACCTCATGTTTGAGTCTCAAAACCCTCCCATATCATCAACGCAAGCGTCTAGGTTAACCATGTCAAGTTTCACTCCATACAAGCACAAATTGAAAAAAATTCAACGTTGGCCCCATTCACATGTCACTATACGGGGTCAACATGAGGAAACACTAATTTTTTTGGAATGAAATAACCAAAGATATGATCAAATAACATCTAATCATAAATAGTTGTAGAGTAATTAGGATTTGATCATATGGAAATTTCTAGGAGAGCTACAATAGTTGTAACATCATGAATTAACAACATTAAAAAGTACATCATGAATTAATTATTTAATGGCATAAAAATTAAAAACATCATGAATTAATTATGTAACCATATAAGTCAAATATAATTCTATCAATAAATCAATATCAAATAGATAATATAATCGCATAACTCATACATTTCAATGTCATTGATCTTCTTCATCCAACTCTTTGTATGTATCATCCAATCCAGATTCGACATTGTAAGGATTGGTCATATCATCATCATCGTCATTGATATCAATTATGATAATGTCATCATCCACACAGATATCATCTTCATGAACATTAACTCCTACATCATCACGATCTAGTTCCTCTTCTTCTACATCTTCATTAGGCACATCATCAACTAACTATTGATCATGATCATCATCTACATCATCTTCTAGTTCTTCAGTATCTTCTTCTTCCACCACATTATACTTTACCGGCCTTCCTCTTGGATCATGTCTAACAACAAATGACCAACCCGGTTTACCTAGAACCTCTGAGTAAAAAACCTGCTCACATTGGCTTGGAAGAACATGGGGCTCATTTCCAGCTCACTCGATCGACCTTGTATTAAGCATGGTAAATCCATTATCATGTTAAATAATAGTTCTCTCGGGATCATTTTCATTCAATCATAGCATGTACCATTGGACAACGAACAAAACTAATTTGAAGGACTTAAAGTCACACTCAAGTATATCATCCAAAATCCCATAGTATCAATTATCTAAGACTTTTGGATGTATGTCACTTCTAGATGAAACATTAGTCACCTGAAAGACCACAGTTATCCTAGAATCACAAGTTTTCTTCATGTCATCCAAATTTTTTATTCAAAATTTATGACCATTTCACCACATAGCCTTGTGGTGTTTCACCTACAATATGTCAAACATGTAAAAATTATTGCATTGTCATTTGATAAACATATTTATTTTTGGCCGAATGTATGCAAAGAAAAAAAAACTCAACATATATATATACATCAATATAATTGAAAATAATTAAATAATATGGGTGATTAATATATTTATATGTACCTGTTTATCTCTTAAATCATATGCTAAATCATTTCCCTTGGTGTAACATTGTAATCTCCATTATGATGAGCTTCTTTAACCAATGAAGCCACACCTTCCCATGTTAATGCGCGACCAGATTGTTGACATCATTCAATCCATACTGTCATCCAATCAAGATTGTTTGCGACATACAAATGTAGTACATCCCACTCTCGACCAACTGTATCAAGAAAAATTGAAATTCACAAACAACATATAATTAGTTAATTACCACGGTATACGACCTTAATTTATAATTGATGTACCTGAAAACATAACATCCCACCACCAATGATCTTATTATCTTTCGTAAGAAACCTCTGAACTATATGTATCCAAGACCCATTGTTCACACATTTCAAATTAAAGAGATATAACATATCAACCAAGTAGTATCTATGTCACTCTGATCATGTTTTATGTTTATATTGGTAGGATACAATATATCAGCACAAAAACTAGCAAGCTTCATCGATAAAAACATTGTAGGAATGGCCTATGTGTGTTGGAACTAGAATTTTCATTCAAAATTCTAATGGTCCTTTCATATGAAATCAAAAAAATCTCCTTAAAAACCATGTTTTTACCATCCACAAGGTCAAAATTTCCTTTTACCACCTTACCGAAGCCTCCAATAAAGCAACTCACGATAGCGTGGTGGGTAAAGGAAGTAATACACTGTATACCATGGAAGGTTGATGTCTTGCCCATGGTAGAGCGAGGTCATGGTTAATACTAATAGAGGGAACCGCTATACCGTGAGGGGTTGAAATGAAGCCTGTGGTAGAGTGGTAAGCTAAGAAAAAAGGTAATAATGCACCACCATACCACAGAGGGTTGGAACGGAGCTCGCAGTAGAGTGGTGAAATAAGAATAGAGATAAGGAGGAACCGCTATACCGCGGGGGGATGAAAAATGTCATGTGGTAGTACAATAATCTGTCATTGGAGCATTAAATGAAGGCCAATCACATCAATCAACATCAAAGTATGAATTTCAGCTCAATATGAAAGATCTGAATGATGAAGAACTTAAGATATGAAATTAATGTGATATGATATCAAAATTTAACAAGGAAAATTAAGAATTTGTGTGCTCGTGCTAGCAGAAGCTAAATACAAGTGAGCTCAAAGTACGAAAGTGGAAGAATTCTATAGAGCAAGCAAAATTCTGAGTAAATCTACTTATCATTCACTAAAATTTAAACAATGGCACCAAAGAAATCAGAGGCAGGAACTAAAAAGGGAGAAAAATCTAGTAGAATTTCATTGCAGTCGCCATTACTTGCCCTATTACTTGGTTCAGTAGATAAGGGTTCTAAGAAATTCTTTAAGGATTTAGCTCAGGGGTGTAGGGACCCAATAATTCCACAGTCTGGGTGGAATTTATATTGGTATTTTTATAGGAATAGAGATGAAAGTGTTCCAGTGTCAAACCCATGGACTTTTGAAATAGGAAAATTAGTTGTTCCTATTTTTTTTGTTGATGTCAAGCTAATCAGAGCCTTGGGCAATAGATATCATGACCCACCAAAAATGGTCAGACTTCTAGATGGTCAATGTCTGGTAGATATCTCGAGGGAATCTATAATTAGGTGTTTTGACCTAAATAGGCAGGTTGTCACTGAAATTGACTTGGGGAAGCTGGAGCAAGAATATAGAAGGTTGAAAAGGACCTATAGAACTGATGAACTCCCCTTACACATGAAAAGGGGTGACAAAAATAGAGTCCTTCCCATTCAATCTTCAAGACTTGAACCCTTTTTCAGTGTCTGACTTTCATACCTATTTCAAAAATACCTACTATGCATTATGTCAAATTCTTGGAGTTGATGCAGAGGATAATATTTCGATAGGGTTGATGAGAATGGCCATGATTATCTAGCATCCTGAATTAAATGTGGAGTTTGATTTTGCTTCATTCATTGAGGAACATATTCATGAAGGTTTGTTACAGGTTAGGGAAGTCAAGGCCCCCATAACTTTTGAAAGTACTCCTTATTATGTCATTTTATTCTATCTCAAGATGAAACAAAATGGACAAAGAGGATGAAATTGAGAACACATGAGAATGGAGTTATGCTCCCAGTACAAAATTGGTGTTATATTTGGGACAATAAATGCAATGAAAGTGATTATGTTGTATTTAGGGATGATTTTGTCATCAGACTGATTGCTTAGCTTGGTTTTCCTACACCAAGATTACCACAATCCCTAATGGATGTCATGAGACCCCTGCAATACAAACCAGATCAAGGTTTTACACATAATTATGCTGATTGGTTTTTGATGCCACAACACACCATCATCAAGGTATATGGTTGTGATCAGGCCCCTCATATTTTACCAAAATTTTTGCCTAGCAAAGTATTGTTTTTATAATTTATGTGGAAAATGCTCTGGATGGAGCGTGATTTGAAGAAAAAATTAGAAAAAAGGCACATTTTTACCTGATTTGACGGTATTTGAAGAATGGTCAATTGGATCAGATATGTTGGAGGAATTGTAGAGATTTATAAAAGCTAATTTTTCTCTCAGATCAGGGAAAGAGAGAATATGTGATCCAGAAGGCCACATCAACAATAACAGAAGAACCCTACTCACAAAGAGGGCACTAACACATGAATTTGATCTAGAAGAGGATGTAATAAGAAACTTGGTCTATTTTGCATATATGTTTGAAAGAAGGAAAATATGGTCTTCTCTAGTCAGAACTATGAAGGACACTACTCCCACAGAAGTAGCAACCATGACAATGCATTCAACAATGTTTACAAGAGATGTAGGCGAAAACATGGAAAAGAAGATGGTAGAGTATGAGAAAAAACTCAAACTATCAAATAAGGCGATAAATAATTTATTCATTGAAAATGTTAGATTGAAACAACAATTGCAACAAGACATAGATGTAAAGGGGAATGAAATGGTAGTATATCATCCACCTACTTCAGTTGAAGATTCAAAGATTCAACAATTGAAAGAAGAGGTTGAGAAAATAAAGAATCATAATATGGATGATATCAAATGACACAACTTGAGTACCTTGGAGGAAATACTAAAACATAGAGTTGAAGTTTTGAAAGAGAAAATAAGTGGAGTTCATGAGGGCTTCAGTCATTTGGTAAAAGCTCTAGAACAAATAAATACTAATTCCCCTATCTTAGAGGAATTGCAAAAAAGATGGCAGCCCACTTACCATATCTTAACCACTCTATGTAAAGCCACACAAAGAGATCCCGATGCACCCCCAAGGTTAAAACATACTCAAGAAATGGTAAAAGGAATCATTGATGAGCATAAGTATTTGATTGATATGAAGAAGAAGGTAGAAAACATAAAGAATTCATTTGATTCAATAAAACACAGTTTTAGCCCTCTGATCATTAAAGGTAATGGTCAACTCAAGGATGTGGATGAATGGAAAAATGAATTTGATCAAATGATTCCACAATGCTTGACACATATACAGGGTGATGATAATATCAATCTAGAAAAATTTCATGCTCTGCTTGATGGAATTATTGCATTGGATAATGGTTATACAAAGTTCATTGTAGATGCTAGAAACTTGCTCGATAGCAGATGGAAAAGCCACCTGCCAAACTTCACTGTTGCATAGGAATACAAGTGGCCGAATGATTTAACCATAAGAAAGTGGTAGGAGAAATACCTCAATTCAGATGAAGATTAATCACTATCAATGATGATTATCATAAAGTAAAATCTTTGCACAGGTCTTTGGTGACTCGGGCTTTTACTCAGAGATTAATAGAATTGTCATGTGTTAGTTGTTAATTGTTTCAATTATATTTTACATGTTGGTTAAGTTTTGTTATCAAAATTCATGTCTTTTGGTGTGAAGCTTGTTTCCTCTCCTATAAATAAGAGAGACCAGGACCAAGAAAAAATTATTAAGATAGGAGTAGATAGAAGAAGTAGGAGAATAGGGATTGATACAATGTTTACATCATAAAGGACCAAGATGCACGTGCAAATTTTTTGATGAAGTTAATGGAAAATCTCTGATTCGGTGGCTCTATGTTGGTATCAATTGTTTGTTAAGTTAATTGAAGATATTGCCAGATTGTCTCCATATTTAATATTACTCTATTGTTTAAATTGATATATCAAGCATATATTCAATTTATCAGTGCACATTTGTTGTATTTGTATGGCATAATTAATTGGGTCTTTCAAGTAAATATTAAAGTCTTCTTAATTATTCACAACAACTTAGGAATATTATTTTGGATTATTAAAGAAGAATCTGATAATTACATCTCTGCCTATTTATACAAGTTATAAACATAGAAGTGCGAAATAGTTTGAATTATTGCTAGTCATAAGTCACTTGTCTCTGATTTCTACTTGACTCCATATACCCAATAGAGCACTGATCTTCACATTTCATCACTTAGTTTCATTTCATTTTAAATTTTTGCATTTGTTAACTGAACATATTTCTTTGTTATTGCTTATACAATTTATGTTAGATTAGTAGTACATTTGTTCACTTTCAAATTGCCATTGTGAATAGACTATTGTAGGATGAATCACATAGTTCAAGTCTGCTTCATTCACATAGGTAGACCCACCTAGGTCTGGTAGCACCTGAAGAGAAGAAGGTCTAAAACCATTTGGCCTTGTATGTTACCCTAAAACGTACCAAGAATTTGGCAGCCTCTTGAGGTATGTTTACCTACATTTTTGAGAGCTAACAATGTGAACAAGGAAGCACATTGTACAATATTAGCATAGGAACATTGCATTCATACCAATCCGTAGAAGAAATTGGGTTGTATATTTTGATTAAAAAGGAACAAATAGAGAATGTAGATCCACAGGAAATGCATATTGGCATAACTCATGAAATTTTCCATGACAAAATACTCATCGCCGGCCATTAGAAGCCTAACAAGTGACAATTCTAATCTCATATACTACTTCGATGAAGATAAAAGGCTCATATCGGGGACACATTATTTTTGTTCTACTGATGGGTTATTCAAGAAAGTAAAAGATAAACTCACTCAGGATTTCGGCATGAGGTACACTGATATATTTCATTAGAGGAAAACATTGATATCGAAACAACAAAAAATGGACCGCCCAACGAGACATCTTACATCAATAAGATTTAGTCATGAGAACATATCTCAAGTTACGTTGACAAGGGAATAATCAAAGTAAGACGTTGCAATGACATAGTGGATAAAAGGAACCAATAGTGAAAGACTTATTTTCTAGAGTAATACAATACGAGTACTTTTCTATTTGTGTGTGGAAGATTCTTTCATTTGGACTAGTTCTTTGTTGTTTCTTTTCAAGCAATTGAAGGCAATGTAAAATGTATTATAATTAATCTCCATGACCATCTTATAATTACCTCTCACTTTCCTCAATCTACCTTTCCCCATTAGGTACTCCCCTTCAAATTTGTTAATGGAGTTGGGATCCCAAATGAAATCTACATGGATCTTTGTTGTGAACTTAGGAAGATATTCAGTAATGTACACCATGGTTTGGTATACCATATATCCCTCCACCATAGAACCCTCAAGATGTGCTCTTTTTCTAACCAAAGCCTTCAAAAATTTTAAGTGCATCTCAACCATCCACATTGACCTTGTGTGTACAGGTCCACACAATTCAATCTCCTCAACTTGGTGTATGAGGTAGTGTTCTTGTGCATTGAAAAATATCAAAGGTAGACACTTTTGCATTTCACACATTAGACGAGGAATTTTCTCTTCCAATAATTTATATCTTCTTTATGGATTTCTTTAGATGACAGCCATCTACAAGTGATTCAAGGCACAAATATATTAACGAGATTCAACAAAAATATACAATATATTACATAACAAGTAAAACAAATGGAAAATATAAGATCTATACAACAATTGAACAAATATCGCTACTTACCTCATGTATCTTCCAAGATCATATATAACTTGCTTGAAATTTTGTAGAAGTTGTCTATGAGAGATAGAGGTAGAATGTACTGCAACAATTATAAAATAATCTTTTCATTATTTTTCCAAAACTAGTAAACATAATATGTTGAAAAGTACATGCAATATACAAATATATATAAAATATACTAAAATAATTACCTTAATGAAGGTATGCCAATCATGCATTTTCATCCCTGAAAATTCACCTTTCTTTGTTATGATATTGTTTATGTTCACAACAAATCCTATGAAATAAAATTTTTTTATGACTTCTTTTATAGCATTGCTTTGCTGCTCCGTTAATAACCAAGGAAGGGCTCTTATATTAATTTGGTCTCCATTGCTATTTAATTGAATGAAATTTTTCATTGCATGATTGGCTTCTGAATGTCACTACAAATTTTGATAATTTTTCTTTTGTCATGCCCTCCATCAATATTTTCCATAACATTTATGCTATATCACTAATACATTTGACTGCAAAATCTTACGAAACTGTTTGACGAAATATGTAAAATTCAATGTTCGTCAGATGCTTGTAAAATTTGATGTGTAATTTCCAATTTTTTGAAAGTTTATCCCCGACGTTCATCGAAATATTGACGAACCTGGGGTTCGTCGAAATGTCAGCTTTCATTTTCATCGAATTTTCAACAAACATGAAAAATTAAAAAAAATCAAATTGTGGCCGACATAAAGAAAAGTGAGTTCACGCCTGATTTATTGCGACAATGTTTTGCTCTACTTGAGACAGTTTGTGGAGAACTAAGGACGATTTTTTTGGGAAAAATAAAAAAAAATTCAAGAAGATATCTCTAGGTTAAGGGTAGTCATTAGCTTTTTGTAGAATTCAGTTGTGAAGTCAGATTTGTAGTTCCAAGTTTGAAAATCATATTTTAAAGAAACATCTCATTAGATTTCATTTTTAGAGGTTAAGGGTTTTGAGAATTTCATGTCCAGATTTTGTTGTGTGGAATCACCATAAGATCACAACCAAGGAACATATTCTTGTGACTATAATTATGTGATCCATAACTCTATTGGTCATGTGGCACAATTGTGCTATAATAAATATAGGATGCATTCATGTGTGACCCAGGTTTAATGTGGCTATGTTGTGATAGAAATGGAGGCACTCATATAATGTAGTTAATTTAGGTTGTATAATGCAAGTGTCAATCATCATTAGGTGCATTCAGGTTGTCTCAAGTTTAACAGGTTAGGATGTAATTATAGCATGATCGAAGAGTGATTACCTCTTGTTGCAATAAAGAGCCTATAACTCTGGTTGATATGCAGATTGGTTGTGTTATATCAATTATGTAGTGAATTCAAGCACAACCCATGTTTAATGGGCTATTCTAGAGAGTGATCAAGATTTTATAAACCTTATGAATGTTACTTGACATATATTTGCATAATCTCAAATTCCTTCAGAGGATTTTGAAGTATCAATGTATCCTATATAGGGTTTAGAATGATTTCTTTTAATTAAAAAAATAAATAAATGATGTATTTCCTATAATTAGATAATGTGGAGATCTAAGTCTGCCCCAGCACACTATCCTCTTTGGCACTGTATTCATTACTCTAGCTACTAGGGTTTTTGCATGAAATCTTTAATATCTTCATGACCATGGCTTTTAAATAGATCTTCGGTATTTGTTTTAATCCTTTTCATAGGTAACCACCAGGTTCCTTAATCCACCTTCAATCTCTTCTAAAACGTTGTCAGCTAGACTACATAGTATGCATATAAATGGGGTCCTTCATACACACTGCCATTGTTCCAAACCACCACTACTACCTTGCTTAAAATGTTGCCTTCATAAGCACAATAGCATGTTTTAAAATCATGGTTTCAATGATTGACCATTAAGGTCCTGCTTTCATCATGAAGAGATACAATGAGATTTTTGATCTTCAAACTCAAGGCATTATGGAAGATAACATTGTGAATTGTTTGTTGTGTATGATTTGATTTTCTTGCACATTTACTACTTTGCTAACTTCCTTTAAAGGCGGGTGTGCACCCTCAGCTGCAATCTCAAACAACTCACTCACTATCACTTGAAGATTCCTTTCATGAGCATCCTTCTATAAAATCAAACTATGCCCTATAGACTGCCTACTTACTATAGGGGACTCATTGTTTCATGGCACTACAAGATTTGACACGATTTTCCGACGGTCGTTCATCGGTCGTTCGACAAATCTCTGTTGGAAGAGCGACGCAATGGCGAAAATTTTTCCATTGCTATTTTTTCGTCGCAAGGCCGACGAAAAATTAAACGTCGAAATAATGGCGAAGAATCGTCGGTTGGCAGCATCGTGACATACATCGAGATTTTGTCAGAATATCGACGAAAACTTTGTTTATCCACCGACGAACTGCACCAGAAGTTCATCGTCGGCTCGACGAAATGGGCAAACATTTAGCGTGGAAACATGGAAATTTCATTGAAATAGCGATGAAATACAAAATTAGTAGCGTCGAAAGAACACCAAAAGTTCGTCGAATATGCGACGAAATAGGCAAGTAGTAGCGTCGGAAGAACACTAGAAGTTCGTCGAATGTTCGACGAACTAGTCGTTGCAGCTATAGAAACTTCGTCGAGGCTTTCTGTTGATTCGTCAGTTGTTATCGTCGAAATTGTGACGAAGAAGCAAATTTTTTTTTTTAAAAAATATATTATATATTCGTGGAAATGTACCATTGCGGAGACTGACGACTGATCATACATACAGACTGCATATTGGTTTGATGCTTCAAACGATGCATTTATTATATTGAAAAGTGCATTACCTTATTGAGCTTCTCTTTGTTTTGAGTATAGTTTAATATTCTCTACTTAACAAGGCCAACCACGTGACGGTGGAAGCTCATTTGGCACTCCCCCGCCCCCCCCCTCACATCACTCTCAATTCCGCATACCCAATCATATAACATTAATCATTGATTCATCATTTAATAACATATAACATTCATTCATTCATCCATTAATAACATATAACATTCATTAGTGCATATTCACATTCATTCATTAACATATAATAATCATTCTTTTTTAGTTTTTATATTATCAAAAATAGCGTGAAATATGATTACAATCTTTTTTTTTGTTCTTTTCAA